>PVIH01007401.1:0-100749 GCA_004025045.1 Sigmodon hispidus | reverse complement strand
CAAAAAGAACAATACAAAGAATCAACGAATCTAAGAGTTGGTTCTTTGAGAAAGTTAACAAGATAGATAAGCCCTTAGCCAAACTAATCAAAAAACAGAGAGTGTCCAAATCAACAAAATCAGAAATGAAAAGGGGGACATAACAACAGACCCCCAGGAAATACAGAGAATTATCAGATCATATTTTGAAAATCTGTATACCAGGCTCTTAAAGAAAGCATTCATCATAACTCCCACCCCACAGGCAGCTGCTTTAATTGAAAACATAATGGGCTCTTCAGAGACTCTTAAGTTGAAAAGTGACTAATAGACCCCACTTTTGAATGTCACTTTTGCCATAGTCACTAACTAATCTAAATTCATGCATAGGGGAGCAAGTATTGTCTACGTCAATGCCATATAGTTCCTTCAAATTCTGCTATTAGCTATATAGGGGAATACCTATAATGTTTGTGGTTTTTGAAGACCACCTAACCACACGATTTTTGTGCTCTTAATTAAGTACCTATTCACTTCTTTTTTCCTTTTCTCTTTTTTATTTAAAAGTTTTTTAACATGCCCTCCACTGTTCCCCTCTTTCCAGTCATCCCCCAGCTACTCCCCAACTTATTCCCCATAAATTTCTCAGAAAGGATAAGGATTCCCAGGGTGAGTCAATGCAGTCTTGTATATCCAGTTGAGATATACCATCCTCTGTAGAGAACGGATTACAAGAAGTCAATTCATGCACCAGAATAAACTCTGTTCCCACTGCCAGAGGCCCCACAAACTGCCCATTCCACTCAACTGTCATCCACATTCAGAAGGCCTAGTTCAGTCCCATGCAGGTTCTGCAGCTGTCAGTTCAGAGTCAGTGAGTTCCTAATAGCTGGGGTCAGCTATCTCTGTGGGTTTCTTCATCATGATCTTGACTCTTTTGCTTGTATAATCTTTCTTCTCTCTCTTCGAGTGAACAGGGAGTTCGACCCAGTGCTTAGCTGTGGATCTCTGCATCTGTTTCCATTAGTTGCTGGATGAAGGTTTTTTAATGACAATTAGGGTGATCATCAATTGATTACAGGAGAAGGCCAGGTTAAGCACCCTCTTCACAATTGCTTGGAATCTTAGCTGGGGTCATCATTGTAGGTTCTTAGGTATTTCCCTAGCACCAGGTTTCTCTCTAACCCTACAATGTCTCCTTCTATTAAGGTATCTATTTATTTGTTCTCCCTCTCTATTCCTCCCCCAACTCAGCCATTTCATTTCCTCATGTTCTCTTCCTACCTCACCTTACGTTATCCTCCCCATGGTCCCAATTTACTCAGGAGATCTTCTCTATTTCCCCTTCCCAAGGGTGTCTATGGATGTCTCTCTTAAGTTCCTCCTTGTTACCTAGTTGCTCTGGGGTTGTGGATTGTAGCCTGGTTATCCTTTGCTTTAGGTCTAAAATCCACTTATGAGTGAGTACATGCCATGTTTGTCTTTTTGGGTCTGTGTTATCTCACTGTGGATATTTTTTTCTACTTCCATCCAATTGCCTGCAAATTTCAGGATGTCATTTTTTTACTGCTGAAGTACTGTGTAAATGTACCACATTTTAAAAAATCCATTCTTCAGTTGAAGAGCACTTAGGTTGTTTCCAGGTTCTGGCTATTATAAATAATGCTGCTATGAACATAGTTGAGCAAATGTCCTTGGGGTATGAATGTGCATCCTTTGGGTATATGCCCAAGAGTGGTATTGCTGGATCATTGGGTAGATTGATTTCCAGTTCTCTGAGGAACCATCATACTGATTTCCAGAGTGGCTGCACAAGTTTACATTCCCACCAGCAATGGAGTGTTCCCCTCGCTCCACATCCCCTTAAGCATAGGCTGTCATCTGTGTTTTTGACATTCATCCCTACTTTACTTCTTAGAAAGGTGATTCTACTCCTCCATAGGTCTCAGTTGACACCAGTTTAAATTGGTATGATGGTAACAAGGGGTCAATCCTGCCACACATCATAAAATTAAGGACTTCTTTGACATCTGGAAAAAAATCACAAAAGTATAAAATAACTTAACCATAAATTCTCTCCTCCACTATGCTCCTGTAGAGAAAAATCCTTAGCCAACCTCCAATCTTTAATATATCAACTTAGCACAGTTCTTGTTTATCTCTATGTGGGAGGCATCAGTCCTTGAAGAGCCCATGAAATTATTCAAACAAGATAATCACATTCTTCCTGGGAAAAGAAGGGGTAAATAAAAATCGTGCTCCTACAAGGTCTGTCCCCCACCAACCCTGCTGTTCACTCTGTTATCAAGCACAATTTCTTGTGGCCTTGTATGGTACAAAGTGTCCTCCTCCTTTAGGCTGTCAGTATTTTTATGTACTAAATACAGTTTTATTTTTAATTTTTTTGTTTATTACATTTCAACCACAGATTTTCCTCCCTCCTCTCCTCCCATTCCCTTTCTCCCCCACCTCCTTTCTACCTACCTATCTACTCCTCTATGGTAAAGCCTCCCATGGAACTCAGCAACACATGGCATGTCAAGTTGAGGCAGGACTAAGGCTGTGTACATCAAGGCTGAGCAAGATCTCCCTCTAAAACAGTAAGTTCAAAAAAGCCAGCTCTTGCACCAAGGACAAATCCCGGTCCCACTGCTAGAGGCTCCACAAACATACCAAGCTACACAATGGCCACCCATATGCAGAGGGCCTAGGTTGGTTCCATGCAGGCTCCCTGATGGTCTAGTGTCCATGAGTTCCCCAATAGCTCAGGTCAGCTGTCTCTATGGGTTTCCCCATCATAATCTTGACCTTCTGGCTTAAAAACTACTGTCAATCTCATCTGACCAATATCAAGTGTCATGTGTTCAATTATCTTGATAAACCTATAAGGATCTATCCATCCTTCACCAATGAATTGAAGATATGGTCCAGATAAGGAAATTCAAAGGGGGAAATATAGTGCTGTTTAGGCTTCCTTACATAGTTAGTGGCTTTTTTTTTCATGTGGATCTAAGTTACTAGTATCTTTCATTTCAACATGAATACTTTCACTTTTATATTTCTAGTAAGGCAGGTCCACCAACAATATATCTGTTTGTCAATCTGGAAATGTCTTAATTTCATTTTTCTTTTTTTCCTTTGAGATAATATCTTCCTTTAGCTCAAGCTAGCCTGAACCTTGTGATTCTTCTACCTCAGCTCCTCAAATGCTGGGATCACAGCCATGTGTCACCACCATACTCAGCTTCTTCTTTTTGCATTTTAATGAATAGTCTTACTGTGGATGCAGTACCTTTTGTAAGACAATCTTTCACTATGTTGCCCAGGCTGGCCTTGAAATGATGATTCTCATGCTTCAGACTCCAAGTAGCTTGGATTTTAGGTATGTACCATTTCTTTCAACTTAGATATAGAATTTCTAGGTGGCAATTATTTTATTTGAATATATCTAATGCCATTTTACTGCCTGCTAGCCTCTATAGTTTCTCATAAGAAATATAACTTTTGAATTTTGTTGAAAATTCATTGTATGTAATGAGTTACTTTTGCCCTTTCTGCATACAAACTTCATTGTCTTTCAGTCATTTTTTTATGATATACTTAGGCATGGAACCCTGAATTTATATTATTTGGAGTGTGCTTCATTTCTTGGATGTGTAGATTCATGTTATCATGAAACTTATAATTTATTTTTATATTTTTAAAAATATATTTATTTATTTTATATGAATTAGTGTTTTGCCTGCATGTATAACTGTGTAAAGGTGTCAGATCTTGGTATTACAGACAGTTGTTAGCTGCCATGTGGATGCTGGGAATCAAACTCAGGTCCTCTGTAAGAACAGTGTTCTTAACCGCTGAGCCTTTTTAAAAATATACTTCTCCCCATGTTTACTTCCTTCTCCTTGGCCTCCCATTGTGCTCATGTTGGTATGCTTGGTCATGTCAGACAAGTCTCTGTTCATTATGCTTTATTTTATTCTCTCTATCCATAGTGCTTATCAGTATTAACTAACTTACGTTTGGGTTAGGGTTAGGGTTAGGGTCAGAATTGTGCCTGTACAATTCTATTGTGACTATCAAGCCTATAGTAACTAATTTGCATCAGTTATTTTACTTTCAACTCCACTTTCTGTCCTCTTTTTTTTATCTTAATTTTTTTGAGACAAGGTCTCTCTTTTACCTAGTCCTTGCTGTCCTGGAACTCACTATTGTGACAAGGCTAGGCTTGAACAGAGAGCCACCTGTCTCTGCCCCCAAGTACTAGCTAGGATTGAAGGTGTGTACCACCACCACCCAGCTTATCTCCATACTTTCTACTTTATAATTGTTATCTTGTTACTGATAATGTCTAGTTTGTGATATATAATGCTTCTGTAGATTTGAGTTCTGCCATTTCAGCACTTATAAACTTCATATAATAAGTACTGTCTAAGCTTTCTCAGGGACTGTCACTATTTTTCTCCATTAGCATATCACCCATCCTTTGCTCTTTTTTTTGTAAGTCTCAACCTTGTTAAAAAAATGGTATTTTAAGTCATGTAATATGGCAACCATGGAAATTAGATTCTTTCATAAGCCTGGAGTATATTTTAATCACTAATTAACTTTGTTATTATTCCCCTTTGTTTATGTAATGGCATGCTGAATCGATTCTGTGACATATATATACTCTTTGTCATGTAAGATAACTGAAATCACCATTTAGTTTGTTGGGTAACTAATGATTAGTGAGATCATTTTTGAAATTCTGGAATCAGGAAGTTTGATAGTCTTCTTTGAAGTGCTCTGTGTTCATTCAGAGGCATTCAACACTCAGTTTCACAATTTAAATTTTGTATTATTCTGTTTGTTTCTATAGAGCCTCAGGACATCTTGAAGATTTTGGCTCTTCATGTGTTTTTCTCATGAATATACAGCCCTGTTCATGTGTGTGGCTTTCTATATGCTCCAGGTCTGGCAGAGTTTTGTCAGCACCCTATGTACCTTCATTTTCAATATTTTTGTTTTCAGATCTTTTTTTGTACCAGTCTTTGTTTATCAAATGGCCTTAATTTTAAACAGTTACCACTTGTTATTTTCAACTCAATGAAAAAGCCAAACTGAATTAGTTCAAATAAGGACAGATTTTTGAATGAGCTCTTCCAGAAAATGATGAGACAGATCAATCAATGACCATGACAAGGGCATAGAGCTTTATAGAAGCTGCAGCTCTGCACAAAGAGTTGCTTTATATATTGAAACTGGTGAGGTAGATGGTTCAGTGGTTAAGAGCACTGACTGTTCTTCCAGAGGTCCTAAATTTAATTCCCAGTAACCATATGGTGGCTCACAACCATTCATAATGAGACAACTCCATTCTGCCTCTTCTAACAACGGGTAGTTCTTGTGTTTCCACACAATTCTAGAATGTCAGTTTCTAAAAACTCCAGAGCTAGAGAAAAAGGAATAGTCATGTCGCAAGTTAAAGCACCAAAGAGCTTAGAACTCTGTCTCTGAGAGTTTTAGCTGCATGTATGTATTTTCACCATAGGTGTTCCTAGTACCTACAGAGGTCAGAGAAAATGGTGTTGGATTCCATGGAACTAGAGTTGTGAGACACCATGTCAGTGCTGGGGACTGAAATAAGTCCTCTGCAAGTGGAACATGAGCCATCTCCCCATTCCCCATCCTTATTTTTAACACAATCTAGATGACAGAAGAATAAAAACACTGATTCCTGCCATTTTAACCACTACTCTGTTTTTTCTGTGGAACATTTTTTTCTTCCTTCCCATACCATTATTTCTGACATTGCTATGATAGTTTTGAGCAGTTTGTAATACAGAGAGCTGTGTATTAAAATTTGAAGCTTGGAAGAAAGCAATCTACATAGTACAAATATAAAAAATGTAGAAGATGCCATTGGAGTGAATTAGATCACTCCATGAGAATTTGAAAGATCTGAAGTTCTTATGACAGAATTCTAAGGAACAGAAATAATTAAAAGTGAGAAAAGCCAGAAACGAAGAAAGCATAATCAAAAAGCTAAAATGAACCAGAAAACCTAGGTTTTTTTAAGTGAGTTTCTTATTGACAGTCATCCAAAGCCAGTCTAGTTCCCACCTTTCTGATATAGAATCACTACTGTGTCTATCTAGCCTAGCAGCTTCTCTATTTTCTGTTCAGTGATAGAGACTTCAAAACATTTGTTGCATCTACCAGAGAAAAATTTGTCTATTTCACTAATGTTTTCAACTCTTACTCAAACCCAGGCTTCTTTCTAAAGCCTCATAACATGAATTAAAACAGAATCAATGTATAACTCTTAATTCTGCATCCCTGAAACTTTTTTTTATCTTTCTGCCAGTACATCTTTATTTATAAGTGTTCCTATCTCAAATACTTTGCTTTTTTTCCTGAATACTGTGTTTTGAATGTGGCCCCGCAACAATTCAGAAGTTGTCAATATAGGCAAAATAAATGTTTGCATTATTGTCACAACAATATATAAACTAAAATTGTGTTCATAAAAATTAACTTCAAAAAGGCAGTAAGAGAGAAAATATTCAACCCCTATAAGGGAGTTTGTCAGGAGACTTCTCAATAGCAATGATGGAAGTCAGAAGGCACTGCAGAATTTCCTTAATAAGGCTAATAAGTCTGTTAACTTGGAATTGATGAACAGAAAATTTATTTTGCATACACAGCAGGAAAATAAAGGTACTTTTATATATGCAATCACAGTAAAAAAAAATTGTAAAGTTCATACTTCAATAAAAGAAATTCATTTCAGAAAGAAGGTCTCAGTCACAAGAAAGAACAGTGGACTAGTACGGTTGAGTATGGTTGGGGGGTTCTGAAAAAAGCAAAGTAAAGCAGTGTCGCATGTTTGGTGCTGTACAGAAGCAATGCTGTGAAAATACTAGTCAATATTTGCACAAAATGTGTAAAGGCTTCAAAAACTTGTAAATTACAAAGTGATGTTTCACTAAATTAATTCTTAAACTAAGAGGGTGAGACAGGAAGCTAAAATGGAATATAAACAGAAGCAAACAAACCTAGCAACATTTTACATACACACACACACACACACACACACACATACACACATATCGCATAATCATTTTAGGAACTATGCATAGAAGGAAAATATACAAAGAATTGTTTTAACATACCATTTTGATTAAATATCATCAAGTTAAATATAAAGAAATTGCAAAAAAATAGCACTTACTAGGTCTATTTTATGCAGTGATATATTTTAACAGGTCTGATAGTTGCTGTAAATATACTTGAGAATAATAGACATGAGGTTTCTTGATGCCAGAGTGGGAAGTCACAACATAGAAAGGAGGATTTTAGAAGGTACTCTTGTTGTTTTGGATCTGAAGCACTGTAGTTAATATGGATTCATGACTATTGAAATGTACTAAGCCTCAGTAGCAATGAGCACATCTATGGCATTTATTTTGATATATAGATAATCAACCTTAAGTAAAGAAACATGGAGAAATTGTTCAATTTAGGGTGAAACAAAGCATATGCCTTATACTACTGGAAAATAAGGAGATACTAGAAACATAATAGATAAATGTCCAAGGGACACAGAAGCTGACCCAAAATCATGCCAACACCCAAGGTTCTGATCTCAGACTCTTGCTAGCAGACAGGCCCAAGGCTATGGCTGGGAGGGGCCTTCCCCAGTGACCCCTAACAGAAAGGACCTCCCATGGCTATCACCAAAAATAACAGGAAAAAAACAATCAGTGGTCACTAATATCCCTTAATATCAATGGAATCAATTCACCTACAAAAAGACACACCCTAACACGATGAATACAAAAACAAAAGCCATCCTTCTGCTGCATAAATAAAACACACCTCAACCTTAAAGACAGACACAGGCTTAGAGTAAAGGGTTGGGAAAAGATTTTCCAAGCAAATGGCCCTAAGAAACAAGCTGGGGTTGCCATCTTAATATCTAACAAAGGAGACTTCAAACCAAAATCAATTAAAAAGACCAGGATGGACATTACTTATTCATCTCAGGAAAAGTTGACCAAGATTAGATTTCAATCCTGATTATTTATGCCCCTAATATAAGGGCACCTATCTATTTAAAAGAAACACTACTAAAGCTCAAATCCCAAATCAATTCTCACACCCTAATACTGGGAGACTTTAATAACCCACTTTCACCATTGGATCAGTCAACCAGACTGAGACTCAACAGAGAAATGAGGACTCTAACAGAGGTTATGATGCAAATGGATTTAATAGATATTTCAGAAGCTTCCACCGAAACACAAAGGAATATACATATTTCCCAGCTCCTCATGGGACTTTCTCTAAAATTGACCACATAACTGGTCATAAAGCAAGTATCAATAGATACAAAAAATGGAAATAATCTCTTGTATCATATCAGACCACCAGGGCCTAAAGTTAGAGTTCAACAATATAAAAAATCACAGAAAGCCTACCAACTCATGGAAAATAAACATCACTCAACTGAACCATCTCTGGGTCAAGGAAGAAATTAAGAAAGAAATCAAAGTCTTCCTAGAATTCAATGAAAATGAATCTACAACGTATCCAAACTTGTGGGACACAATGAAAGCAGTCTGAAGAGGAAAATTCATAGCACTATATGAAAAGCCTACAAAAAATCCCACACTAGACAACTAACAGGACAGCTGAAAGCCTTAGAACAATTAGAAGCAAACTCGCCTAGAAGGAGTAGACAGCAGGAAATAATCAAACTTAGAGCTGAAATCAATACAATTGAAACAAGAAGAAGAATACAAAGAACCAATGAATCAAAGAGTTGGTTCTTTGAGAAAGTCAACAAGATAGATAAGCCTTTATCCAAACTAATCAAAAAGCAGAGAGAGAGAGAGTATCCAAATCAACAAAATCAGAAATGAAAAGGGGAGCATAACAACAGACCTCCAGGAAATCCAGAGAATTATCAGATCATACTTTGAAAATCTATATTCCAAAAAAATGGAAAACCTAGAAGAAATGAACAGCTTTTTGGACAGGTACCATTTAACAAAATTAAATCAAGATCAGATTAAAGACCTAAACAGGCCTACAACCCTAAAGGAAATTGAAGCTGTCATTAAAAGCCTCCCAAGTAAAAAAAGCCCAAGTCTAGATGATTTCAGTGCAGAATTCTACCAGACATTCAAAGAACTACTACCAATACTCCTCAAACTGTTTCATACAATAGAAACTGAAAGAATATTGCCAAACTCTTTTTGTGAGGCCACAATTACCCTAATACCTAAGTCACTCAAAGATGCAACAAACAAAGAGTATTACAGACCATTTTCCTACATGAATATTGATGGAAAATTTCTCAACAAAATTCTGGCAAACTATATACAACAACATATAAAAACTATCATCCACCATGCTCAAGTAGGCTTCATCCCAGAAATGCAGGGATGGTTCAACATATAAACAAACTGAAGGAAAAAAAAACCCACATGATTCTTTCCTTAGACACTGAAAAAGCCTTTGGCAAAATCCAACACTCCTTTATAATAAAAGTCCTGGAGAGATCAGGAATACAGGGGAAATATCTCAATATAATAAAGGCGATTTACAAGAAGCTGACAGCCAACATCAAACTTAATGGAGAAAAACTCAAAACAATCTCACTAAAATCAGGAACTTATCTACTCAATATAGTTCTCGAAGTTTTAGATAAAGCAATAAGAGAATGAAAAGAGATTAAGGGGATACAAATTGAAAAAGAAGTGAAACTATCTCTATTTGCAGATGATATGATTATATACATAAGTGATCCACAAAATTCTACCAGCGAACTTCTATGGCTGATAAACACCTTCAGCAATGTAGCAGGATACAAAATTAGCTCAAAGAAATCAGTAGCCCTCCTATACACTAAAGATAAAAGGGCTGAAAAAGAAATAAGGGAAACCTCAACCATTATAATAGCTAAAAATAGCATTAAATACCTTAGCATAACTATAATCAAATAAGTAACAGATCTATTTGACAAAAACTTTAAATCACTGAAGAAAGAAATTGAAGAGGATATCAGAAAATGGAAAGCTCTCCCATGTTCCTGGATAGGGAGGATCAACATAGTAAAAATGGCAGTCTTACCAAAAGCAATCTACAGATACAGTGCAATTCCCATCAAAATCCCAAGACAATTTTTTTTACAGACCTTGAAAGAATAATACTCAATTTGGAATAACAGAAAAGCCAGTATTGCCAAAACAATTTTGCTCCACAAAATTACTTCAAGAGGCATCACCACCTCCAACTTCAAGTTATACTATAGAGCTACAGTAATAAAAACAGCCTGGTCCTGGCATAAAAACAGACTTGTGGATCAATGGAATCAAATTGAAGATCCAGGCATTAACCCAAAAACCTATGACAAAGAGGCCCAAAATATTCATTGGAAAAAAAGATAGTATCTTTAAGAAATGGTGTTGGCATAGCTGGGTAATAGTGTGTAGAAAAATGCGAACAGGTTGAAACTTACCACCCTGCACAATACTGAAATCCAAGTGGATCAACATAAACCCAGCCACACTGAACTTGATAGAAAAGAAAGTGGGAAATACCCTCCAACACATTGGCACAGGTGACCACTTCCTAAATATAACACCAGTAGCTCAGACACTAAGAACAACAATCAATAAGTGGGACCTCCTGAAACTGAGAAGCTTCTGTAAAGCCAAGGACACAGTCAATAAGACAAAACAACAGCCTACAGAATTGGAAAAGATTTTCACCAACCCTACAAGTGACAGAGGACTGATCTCTAAAGTATATAGAAAACTCAAGAAACTAGAGCCCAAAACCTTGAATAACCCAATCAAAAAATGGGATTCAGAACTAAAAAGGGAATGCTCAGCAGAAAAATTACAAATGGTTGAAAGACACTTGAAAAAGTGCTCAACATCTTTAGCCATCAGAGAAATGCAAATCAAAACAACTTTGAGATACCATCTTACACCTGTTAGAATGGCTAAGATTAAAGACACAGATGATAGCCTATGCTGGAGAGGTTGTGGAGCAAGGAGAACACTCCTCCATTGTTGTGGGAGTGTAAGCTTGTTCAGCCACTCTGGAATGCAGTATGGCAGTTTCTTAGAAAATTGGGAATCACTCTCCCCAAGGATCCAGCAATACCACTATTGGGCATATACCCTATAGATGCACATTCACACTCCAAAGGCATTAGCTCAACTATGTTCATAGCAGTGTTATTTGTAATAAGAAGAACCTGGAAACAACCTAGATGCCCCTCAACTGACGAATGGATTAACAAACTGTGGCACATCTACACAATGGAGTACTACTCAGCAGTAAGAAAAAAATGATATCCTAAAATTCACAGGCAAATGGGTGGATTTGGAGAATATCCTTCTGAGTGAGGTATCATAAACCCAGAGAGATAAGCAGGGGATGTACTCACTCACTAGTGGACTTTAAACAAAAAGCAAAGCATACCCAAGCTGCAAACCATAACCACTGCACAGCTTGGGATCTGAAACACCTTGGACCAGTACCTTGGAGCCCATTCCCTCCAGAAGAACACTTGACTCAGTCTTGATGTTGGGGTGAGGAAAGCAGACCTGCCTGGAGTGGATGCTGAACTAAGCCACCTTGGGACCTTGGGACCTCCTGCCATTGCTGGGGAGGAGATAAGAAGATGGGGAGAAGAGAGAGTGACTATGAGGGGCGGGAGGGGAAAGGGAGTTTGAACAAGGGGATAAACAAGGGGATAAAGATAAATAAATGAGACTTTATTCATAATAATAATAATAAAAGGAAATTCTAAAAAAAAATGAGAAAGAAGCAATGACAGTTCTATGACAGTCCTGCTCAGGATGCATAAATGAAATCTAATAATAAGGAAACAGTAGAAATTCCCAGATTAAGACACATTCTAAATATAGTAGACCTTTACTTGTTGAAAAAGCCACATCCAGACAGAGATTGAGGAACTGTGAAAGATTTAAAGGAATCTAAAAGGTTATAGTAATTAAATATTGCATATAGTCCTGGATCAGATCCTGGACTATATTTTTTTTTCTTTTGTTACAAATGTCACTAGTTCAACCCTGTGGAAACCTAATTTAAAATAAAAATTTGGCATAGCTAAATAATATTATTGTATCAGTGTTTCTTTCTGAGTTTGATAATTGTTCTGACAATTATCAGAAACTTAAAAACAGAGAATATCTGTTCTTAAAAATACCTATGTAATACCACAGACTTACAAAACAATCATATGGTCCAACTTGCTAGCCTTGCTAAATAGGGTACAATGAAATCTTAGTCTCTTTGTAGTTCTTGACATTGCTATGCACAAAGCACAGTATTCCAAATCCCAAAAGACACAATTTGGGGGCAATCTTTCAATGATGTTTATGAAGTTTTAGCATTTTTAAGGTTCATGTAATAGCTTTCCAAAAGGACTGCCTCCTAATGTCACCCATTCCTTTTCTGGGTGTAGGTGCTAAGGAGCACAGATTTTTGTTCCTGGTGATCAACTTCACCACTAGGTGTTTGTCTTTATTGTTTCAATACTTGTTTTATTTTTTCCCCTTTCATTGCGTTTTTGGATGGGAGGTAAATTTAAAATCAGTTTAGTCTTTTTTGAGTAGTCTATTTAAACTTTTAAAAAGTGATATTTAATTATGCATCCATCCGTGGGTGTGTGCATATCAGTGCAGGTGATCGAAGATGCCAGAGGTGTTGGATCCCTGAGGAGGTGCAGTTACAGGTGTTTGTGAGTCAACTTAGATTGGTGCTGGGAGTTGCAGGTCCATGCAGGTCCATGGAAGAGCAGTGCATGTTCTTAAGCCCTGTGTCATATTTCTGGTCACTTGAGTAGATTAGTATATGTTAATTACTAGTGATAAAAAGTAAATATCCCATCTACTCTACCCCAGATAGATTCACAGACTAGTATGGAAAACACACTTGTAAATGAATATGCAAATCCTGTAGCACCCAGAAAACAAAGAATTCCAGAGTACAGAGACCCAGAAAGATAAACTGTGCCTTCAAGAATCTTGACAAGGGACTGTAGAAATGGCTCAGTGGCTAAGAGCACTGACTGCTCTCCGGAGGAGTCACTTTTGATTCCCAGCACCCATATGGCAGCTCACAACCATCAGAAACTCCTACTCCAGGGCATTAGTCTTCCTCTTCTGGTCTCCTCAGATGCACAAGCGTGTGTGCAAGCAAAACATTCATCCTCATCAAATTAAAATAAATGAATCTTTTTAAAATAAAATTCTTGAGGAACTTGAAGTAGCATCATGAGTGATTTGGGAAAACTAAGTATGGAAAACAGCAAAGAGTATTAAAAATGGTGTTGTGAGTGCCTCAGAGTCACGAAAGTCCTTGTCATTGGAAGAGAATGATGAAGAGTTTGAGGTGTCTGGAAAGTAGTGTGTGGAGGGTGATAAGGAAAACTGGAAGGTTAGATAGGGCCAAAATAGAGAAAGCTGGGGATGAAACCTATTCTCACATTCTCTCTGATCCCAGCCACAGCACACTCAGTATTCCTGCTTTTAAAGAAGAATTCATCCTGCACATCAGGTAAAGCAAGCAAATTATCAAGGTTCATTTTAGCAAGCAAGAAAAGCAGAAAGTAAACAGACTCTCCAAAGTAGAGAGAGCTCCTTGAAGAGCAGCAACAGCAAAGTGCTGCCTCTAATATCTGGACTCCTTAGTAATAACCTGCCATTTCTCCTCCCCTTGCCGACCCTTGGAGCAGTCTAAAGTGCTCTCCTTCCTGGAATAGGCAGAGGCTTTCTTAGAAACCATCTTTACTCTCAACTCAGCCTGTTACAGTGCATTCAATGTGTTAGATGCCAGACTATGTATAAAGATGTAACTGCACAAAGCTCAGTTTACTATGCGAAAGGCAAATGCTTCCCATATCCTCCCCAGGAAACAGTATTTCTGAGTTGGGCAGAGCTTACGCAGAACAGCTTTGCTGTTTTGCCCAGAGTCCTGTCCTTCCTCTTGCCTAGTCAGCTTGGCTATTTCATATCTAGCACCAAGCCTTATTTATAGTGCCAAGTGTCCCAGGTCTCACCATCTTAACCCTAACACTGATTATAACTCTCACCTTTGTTTTTACATAGCAAGCTATTCTTATCAGGGCCCCTCCAGGGACATCAGTATGCACAGACAATACTTTCATCACATTCAGACTGGGATGTAGCTTGGTGGTTGAATGTTTACCTAGTATTGTAGAAGACCTGGATTTCCATCCTCAGCACCACAAACAAAAATTCCAGATTTAGTTTTAGTCTATTAAAATCAGAGTATGAAGTAAGTTTACATTCACAACTTGGAGAAATAAGTTATCCATATTTCACATTAAATGAAAACTACTACTGGTGATTTTGTTATTTCTAACCAGTCATTTTCCTTTTTTATTTTTAATTTATTATTATTATTATTATTATGAACAAAGAAGTCACGCTTTCTATCCCTGTATATCCTTATTCAAGGTCCCTTCCCCCTCCTGCCACATCAGGTCATTCTTTCTTCTCCACACCTCCCCATCCCCTCCCTGGGCAGGCAGCAGACAGTCCCATGGTCCCACTGACCCAATATTGCTTAGTTCAGTCTCCACTCCTGGCAGATCCAGTTTTGTCTCCCCTCCCTCAAGAGTGAGTCAGGTGTTCCTCTAGGGGGAGTGGGATCCGAAGAGTCAGACCAGGGTGTTTCTGATCCCAAGCTGTTCAGTGGTTGTGGTTTGCAGCTTGGGCATGCTTTGCTTTTTTCTTGTTTGTTTGTTTGTTTAGAGACCACTAATGAGTGAATACATCCCCTGCTTATCTTTCTGAGTTTGTGATACCTCGCTCAGGAGAATATTCTCCAGGACCACCCATTTGCCTGCAAATTTTAGGATATCATTTTTTCTTACTGCTGGGTAGTACTCCATTGTGTAGATGTACCACAGTTTGTTAATCCTTTCTTCATTTGAGGGCATCTAGGTTGTTTCCAGGTTCTTGCTATTACAAATAATGCTGCTATGAACATAGTTGAGCTAACGACTTTAGAGTATGACTGTGCATCATTAGGGTATACACCAAGAAGTGGTATTGCTGGGTCCCTGGGGAGATTGATTCTCAATTTTCTGAGAAACCTCAATACTGTGTTCCAAAGTGGCTGAATAAGCTTACACTCCCACCAACAATGGAGGAGTGTTCCCCTTGCTCTGCATCCTCTCCAACATAGGCTGTCATCCGTGTCTTTTATCTTAGCCAATCTAACAGGTGTAAGGTGGTATCTCAAAGTTATTTTGATTTGTATTTCTCTGATGGCTAAAGATGATGAGCACTTTTTGAGGTGCCTTTCAGCCATTCGTAATTCTTCTGCTGAGAATTCCCTTTTTAGATCTGAACCCCATTTTTTGATTGGGTTATTCAAGGTTTTGGGCTCTAGATTCTTGAGTTCTTTATATATCTTACAGATCAGTTCTCTATCACTTGTAGAGTTGGTGAAAATCTTTTCCCATTCTGTAGACTGTGGTTTTGTCCTATTGACGGTGTCCTTGGCTTTACAGAAGCTTCTTAGCTTCAGGAGATCCCACTTATTGATTGTTGATCTTAGTGTCTGTGCCATTGGTGTTATATTTAGGAAGTGGTCGCCTGTGCCAATTTGTAGAAGTGTATTTCCCACTTCCTTTTCTATCAAGTTCAGTGTGGCTGGGTTTATGTTGAGGTCTTTGATCCACTTGGATTTCAGTTTTGTGCAAGGTGACAGGCCCAGTCATTTTCAAAATACATGATATACCGGTGTTTAAACCAAAAAAACTAATATTGCAACACATAGAAATCAAGCATTAATTAAAGACATGTCTGAAGAATCAGAAAGTAAAATTTCCCAAGTCATTTATTTTTTTAAACAAATATTTTATTTATATATGCATATGTTCATGGATGTATGCATGTAAACATGTGTGAGAATGAGTGTACATAGGTGTATGTATGTGTGTGAAAGCAGGGGCGTTCACTTCACATGGAGCTCATCAATTGGCTAAGTTGGGTCATCAATGAGTTTTAGGGCTCCTCCATCCTTTCCATACTGCCAGCACTAGAATTACATATATGCATCACCTTGCTCAACTTCTTACACAATCATTACTCAGGTACTTATGCTTGTGCAGCCAGCACCTAACTGACTGAGCCTTCTCCTCAGCCAAGATATGAGGCTTCTTGTAAAGCCACAGTAAACAAGACAGTATAATACTGTCAGAAGTAGACCAACAGAAGGATCAAAAAAAAAAAAGAGTGGTTCCAAACAAATTCCTATAATATGGAATTTTTTCATAAGCAGCTATGGGACTGGCTGGGCAGGATAGGAAAGCATCTGACTATTGCACAAATTCTATTCGGTATTATAATAAATGCCTGGAGCCAGATATTGTGGAAAAGCTGGAATATCAGAGAGACAGGGAATAAACCACAGCTGATCTCACCCAGCCAACTCCTCATGCTGAACAGGGTAGGTCCTACCTTCAGGAGTCCTCAGCCTGACTGGACATGAGTCCAAAAAAGGGCAGAACTGCTGCCTTCTCCTGCCTTATATTTATTTCCATGCCCAGCTATTTTACTTTCTGATTCAACTTTCCTAGATCTGGGATTAAAGGTGGGTGCCATCACCACTTGGCTCTGTTTGGCCTTGAACTCACAGAGATCCAGAGGATCTCTCCCTCCCAAGTGCTGGGATTAAAGGCATGAGCACCACTCCCTGACCTTCATGGCTTGGCTCTGTCTTCTGATATTTCAAGCTATTTTTATTAAATATATATTTCTACATCTGACTACATATGGAGACTTTGTATACAACACATTTAGCACTGTAACAAAATGGAAAGGAGACAGCGTGTTATTTTAAGGCCTGTGGTAGGGCTGAAGAGATAACTCAACTGTTAAAAGCACTGACTGCTCCTTCAGAGGACCTGATTCAATTTCCAGCACCAAATGTGATTAGAAACTGCCCATAACTCCAGGTCTAAGTTGGGAATCAAACACCCTCTACTGTCCTTCCTGGGTACCACTCACACACATGGTACGCAGATATATACAGGAAGAATGAAAATAAATAAACCTCAAAAAAATTACATAGAGTTGTCACTCACTGTGTGGCTTCTGGAAATTGAATCTGAATTCTCTGGAATTGTAGCCAGTGCTGTTTTAAAGAAAAATGGTTTATTTTCGTTGTTTTGTGATTTGATTTCAACTGGAGTTCTGTACTGACAATCACGCAGTGAAAAAAGCATGCTAGACCTATTCTTAACTCTTGTTTTGGTGGAAAAAAGAAAAAAGAAATATCCCCTCTCATTTCATTTCTAAAAGTTTTTATTTTAGTTTTTTCATATAATGTATTTTGATCATATTATTTCCTATCCACCATCTCCTCTCACAATCTTCTGTTACTGTAGTCCCAGGGGATTCTCCGCCCTCTTCTGGCCTCTGTGGACACTGCATGCACGTGGTGCATAGACATACATGCAACATACCCATATTTATAAAAATAATAAATAAGTAAATAAAACATTCCAAGAACAAAAACTCACTTATTTCTTTCCTTTGTAAATCTAGTTAGCAAGTGATTTTAACAAAGCGAGGCAATTTTATCTCTCGTTCAACACAGTAGATGTTTACTGGCATTATTGATCCTATCAAAGAACATGGTTATGATTTTGTTCATATTCTCCACTTTTATTGCATAGGTTATGTATTTCATTCTTCTTATTTTAATTCTTACCTTCTTGCTTCATTGATATTTAGTTTGCTCTATTTTTCTAGATTCTTCACCATAAAGCTTAATTTATTAATTTGCCGTCTTTCTTCCTCCCAGCTTCCTGTGCACAAGAGTCTGAGCACTGTGCCCAGGCTAGTATCAAACTCCTAGAGTCAAGTGAGTCTTTAACCTGTGCCTTCCAAGTGCTAGTTCTATAGCCATGTGCCAACAGCACAGGTTCTTTCTCCTCTGTGTCTTCCTCCCCATTTCTTCTCCTCCTTTTTCTTCTTTTACATGAAGGATGCTGAGCCTAGACCCTCGTGAGCATGATGGGCAAGGGTCCTTTCCTCTCATGTAATATAGGTGCTTGCAAATAGAATTTTCTCTACTCTTTTATACTAGCTGTATCTTGTAAGTTTTGATATACTAAGCCTTCATTTTCATTCATCTCAAATTATGCTCTAGTTTCTCTTATAATTTGCTCATAAATCCATAACTCAGTTTATTAATTTTCATTTATTCATGAATTTCTGTTGTCAGTCTCTAACTTCATTACATTCTATTGTAGAATGATTTGATTTTTTATATTATTTCTAACATCCTAAGTGTATTGTTACTTAGTTTTTAGACTAGCATATAATTTACTTACCTCAAGAGAACGTTCTATGTTCACTTGGTCAGAGTATGTGTTTTGTTGCTGTAGGGAAGAATGTTGTACATGTCACTGTTAAGCCATTCAATTTATATTAGTGGTCAAGTCCTCCATTTTTTGTGGATCTCCTCTGTAGCTGTCCTATTCATTCCCAAGAATAAAATACTGGTTGATTTGTCTATTTTTCCATTGAAATGTATAATTTCACTTTCTACAATTTAGTGACTTTTGTTAAGTGAAAATATATTTGATTTTTTTGGATGGGCTAAACTGTTTTTTTAACATTTTAAAGAATATTTAACTAGAAAAAATCATACTTATTCAATACAACAATTTTTAAGTTATGAAAAAAATACAACTTTCTACATGTCAAAAATTTTCAGATCAATATCAAAAGACAAACTTGAAAGAAAATATTATTTTCTGTATTTTTAAAAATGTATTTTTGTTACTATTTTTTATTTTATGTGAATGTGTGGTTTTTTTCTTTACTGCATGGTACCTTGGAGGCCAGAAGAGGTCATTGATCTACTGAAACTGGAATTACAGACAGATGTGAGCCACCATGTGGATACTGGAAAAGTAGCCAATGTTCTTATCACTGAGCCATATCTCCATCCCCTTCCCCCTTTCCTCTTCCCCCTTCCTCCTAAAGCTAATACCTAAAGCATACATAAAACAAAAAAATCAAAGCTAACAACCAACAATGAAATTGGCTAATAATAGAAACAGGAAATGTCATTGTCTTAGTTACAATTTCTATTGCTGTGAAGAGACACCATGACCCATATCAACTCTTATAAAGGAAAACATTTAATTAGGGGGCTTAGAGTTTCAGAGATTCAGTCCATTATTATGGTGGGACATGGTGGTATGCAGACATGGTGCTGGAGATGGGGCTGAGAATAAGAAGGAGCTACATCTTGATCCCACAGGCAACCAAAATGAACTGTCTTACTGAATATGGCTTGAGCATTGTATGAGACTTCAAAATTTACCTCCACAGTGACACACCTCCAGCAAGATCACACCCACTCCAACAAAGCCACACCTCCTAATAGTGCCACTCTCTTTGGAGATCATTGTTTCTAAACCATCACAGTCATGATAATGCAAATTCTAGTGTCTATTGGATCTATGAAAAAAGTTTAATACTTATAATAAAAGTCAAGTATTTGCTAACAGGCTGGTGAGAACACCAACTATTTGAATTTCTTTACAAATTCAAACTTGAAAAAAATCCAGAGAAGTTTTATTGATATTCTTGGTTCAGTAACTTCACTTCTCTGTATCTGCTATTAATTGGAAATAAATAAGTAAACCATAATGCAATATGCAAAAAGAAACAATATAGCATATTACCAATTGTGTGTGTGTGTACTTCTATGTGTGTATAAAGAATATGTCTATCTGGTGACAAATGTGTTGCTTGTCCACACACACACACACACACACACACACACACACACACACACACACACACACAATCCAAAGGTGGTTCTAGCATTTGCCTTTTGGAAGGAGGTCTGACTGGAAATGGAAACTTTATATCCTCTTTGTACCTTTTGAAGGTTTCCCTTCTGCAGATTCCATCTATTTTTAAAATGAAAAAAAGGAATAATGAAATTAGTTATATCCAGGGTTGATGTCCCACTAAATAGTTCTAATATATCAAAGGCAACCAAATAGTCTCATCAAATACAATAAGTCATAAAACATCATGATTCTTAAATAACTAATAGTCATTAAAATATTTCACATTCTATATTATCCAGAGAAACTTATGCTATTAAGCTGTCAGAGACCTGCAACAATAAAGTCTTAGTAATCATTTTTGAAAATACGTAGTTCTGTAATTACTGGTCTTAAGATGTAATGAATATTATACTACCTCAACCTACAGTTCCCCTTCTCTACCAACTGAGCTGTCAAATGAAGTTGATAGTATATATTTTTAAAGTAAGTAAAATTAGCAATTACAAATGCTGTTTCTTTTTAATATGCATCAGCATGTTTATACATACCTTGAGAACTATGTTTTACTATTACTCACTGCTACTATGAGTGAATTTTAAGCCACCAGAAGATTGTGTTTTCATAGTTCCTTGGCCACTCTTGATGCCACCTAAGGTGTCATAACATTTGAATAATTTTATCCTACACTTTGTTTACCCGTGATAACTGTTCTTTATTGTACTGGTGGACAGAAGTGACACTTTGGGGTAGTTTATAATATAATAAAACTTCTGGTCTATAGAATAAGTAATTTCTGGAAATTTTGTAAAAAAAATATTTGTCAGTTCATCTAGAGCTGAGGAAAGATTAAGAAGTTGAGGGCCCATCGAAGTATCGTCATAGTACTTCCATGG
Organism: Sigmodon hispidus; assembly: GCA_004025045.1. Taxonomy (NCBI): domain Eukaryota; kingdom Metazoa; phylum Chordata; class Mammalia; order Rodentia; family Cricetidae; genus Sigmodon; species Sigmodon hispidus. Next base: position 79,995 of record PVIH01007401.1, on the reverse strand, counting down.
CCAATTCTGCATGTAGGTAGAAGCATTTACATTGAATCCAAGGAGTTCGTGCGGAATCCAAGGCAGACAGAAGTTTTTGTATGTATGTTCATTTGCACATGGTTATGATGAGAGTGACAACAAAAAGCATCCATTCCTGGTTTGAGGCAGAGGTATCCCAGTAATTACCAGTAATAACCTGGGACTAAATATTCCCAAGAGAAACCTCATTTGTAGGTTGGCCTTAATTCCCGGTTCCATCATCAAAAGTGGAACATGGGTACAAGCTTCATACATACTCATTCTATACAACTGGCAGTGTTCCTCAGTCATCTCCATATATATAATAATAGTGTTCCCAAAGAAGAAAACTTGTAAAGAGCCAAAATAATTTCAGCTACCATGGCATCTTTTTTTAGCACACATAGTGTAACAAAAAACTCTAATGTTCTTAATTTCCTTTTCAGTAAACTTCCCAGTGAAGCGTTTTGTATAGGAAGAATAATAATCCACAGGGTGCATTTCTGACAAAGGTAACCACTTTGGGGTTTTAATGATACCACAAGCTATTTTTTTCAGGTCAATAAAGATGTTGTGTGAACTGTTGAAGAGTCAAAGTTTTCTCCTGAAGATGGTGAAGGGCAAAATGTAGTAAATTCAACCCCATGTAAAGGACAAATGGTTTAATGTAGTTAATTGCATTCTGTTTTAGCCAATTGACCACTTTGTAAGTATTATGCAAGTTTCTTTCCATCACTCCCTTTTATTTTTGTTGAAGATAGGAGTAACCATAGGCTTGCCCTCTTGTCTGAGTGAAACAGCAATGTCTCTTGTCCATGCTTCACATGCTTCACATGCTTCACTAGACTAGTATAGTATAGTTTCCAAAATGTGTGTGTCTGACAGTCATGCTTCTCCATGGCATTCATTCACTTTGGATAATTTGAATAGAGACTCTGAAGAGCCCCCTTCATGCTGTTGTTGTATGTGGTAGACACCAGATAAGAGTTTTCATAGGAATCCAGAAAGGAGGCACTGTATACTTTCTTGAAGCTAATGAAGGGGAGTTTTACTGTGTGACTACATGGTTGGAATGCTAGCATTCCATTAAGGAAGTCACTGGCAACCAGTACCATATTAGGTGTCTTGGCCACTCATCCTCTGCTCCTGTGGCCTTGAGCCATTGCCCCAACCACAAATGCGCACAGAAACTGCATAAATGATAGGGCTGTATCCAGAGTCAGCCAGTAGGCCTGCCTCTTCTGGACTGCTGTTCAGGAGTGAGGACTAGGACCTTAAACTTTCAATTTTCATATACCACAGTGGGGTTGAACTTTTCTCATTACAAAATGTCTTTTATGTTCTAGTATTTTCTCTTAAAGTCTACCTTGTTCTGCTTTATTTAAAAAATATTTTATTTTAATACTTTCATTTATATATGTTATATATTTTGCATATAAACATCCCCATTCCCCTCTTTTATCCCAGTCCCCACCCCCTCTGGACCCCTTCTCTTTCCACATTTTCATAGTTTTCTTGTGGTTGCTTTTTGCATATCTTCTCCTTTTACTTTTAATATATTTTATATTTTTAATCTAATATATATTTTAAAGTAGCATATATTTTATATGCCTTTTAATACACTCTTGAAACTTCTGCCTGTTAGAGAGCTTATTTAATACCATCTATGTCATTGGTTTGGACATAAGCCTGAAGTTCAAGCTGTCCTGCTTTAGCCTCCCAAGTGCTGGGATTCCAGGCATGTGCCACCATGCCCAGCTTCGATATCATTACTGGTATACTTGGATTTATGCCTGTCTGTTTCTTGTTTTCTATATGTATCATGTCTGTTTCTTTTGTTGCCATATTATTCATTTACTGATATTTTTATATTAAGTAGATTTTAAATGCAAAATTTCAAGTTTTAAAAATAATTCATACTTTTATTTTCTTAGTGATCTTATAGGCTTAGCATATTCATACTATCAGCTTTTAGGTATCTATTAAAATGTTTACAGTGAAATATAGATGCTAGTCCTATATTGAACAATATCTCCTATGACTATGAATACAAAACTGTTATACTAACAAATATCTATCTTTTTGGACAATATGAAAAGGTTCAATACTGTATGATTCTGATTATATAACATTGTAGAACAGGTAAAACTAGATACTATAAAAATGTCAGTGGTTGCCAAGTGTTAGTAAAAAAGTACCAATGAACCATAGAATCCAGAGGACTTTGAGAACTATGAAACTATAGTAAATCCTAATGTAAACTATGGGCTTTGGGTGATAGCTACATGGGCTCATCAGCTGTACTAGGTGCACTTCTCTGATGGAGGATATTGGTAGTAGGGAAAGATATGGAAGGAGCAGGGAGTGTTTAAGAATTATCTTTATGCTTGATTGCTGTGACCCAAAACTACTCTAAATAAAGCCAATTAAAATGTATTGTTGTCAGGGCTGGAGAGGCAGCTAAGTAGCAGAACTTTGGCATAGTATGTATGTGGCCTTGAATTCCATCCTCAGCACTGTAAAGAAAATAGTTACGTGCATTGCCTTCATATTTCTAAGTGCCTGCAAAGTTTTTGTAGCTATAGTCTTTAAAGTCCTTTTATTTTTATTTTTTGAGACAGGGTATGTCTTTGTAGCCCTGGCTGCCTGAAAGTTGTTATTTAGACCAGGTTGGCCTTGAAATCATAGAGATCTGCCTGTCTTCACCTTCCAAGTGTTGAGAGATTAAAGGTCTGCATCATTATGCCTGGCCAAGATTTTTATTTTTGGTAGATGTTACTAGTTAAATTTGGAACTAGGTATGTATACAGAGATGTCTCTGCCCAAATTCAATGTATTTTTCCAAGTCTGTCTTTCTCCATTAAACTATTTTTTAGAATCAAGTTAAGAAGTATTGACTTCTCAAATGCTCTAGTTCCAATCCCAACAAATGAATTCTAGCATTCAGTAAGCAGGCTAATTTTTATAGTTTTCATAGCCTTCATCCTTTTCTCTATATGTAAAGGTCCCTTTGCCACCATATTTGAAGGCTCCTTTCAGATCCTGATCATGCTAAAGAGTCAGCTTCTCCTCTTGACCCCCAAAGTTATAACAGCTGGAAGGTGACTGCCCCTCTCCCACCCCTTGCTAGAAGTCAATCAGCACCTACCTCCTACTCATCTCCCAGGATGAAGAGTGGAAGAAATTTTGATATCACACTTGGAAAGTTTCCTGACTTGGGATCAAAGGGATTAAATCAAGAAAGAAGACAAGCTAATGATTAAAGTGAGAGGGATACTGTTTCTTTGCTACTATTCCTAGCAGTACTGTACTAGCATGTGATTGGTCCAATGTAACACTTGACTTTCTATCTGTGAAGACAGGGAAACCAATCTGTCTGGGCTCACAAATTACTTTGGGGGAACGTGTTTCTGTTGATACCATAAGGGTGACTGACCAAAGAAGTCTGGGAATTTATATAAATAAAATAACTATGATTCTACTTGCAAGCACCATGCCATTCTGTAGCATCATTTCTTATTTTAGCCAGATTTTTTAAGAAACAGATTTTTTTAAATCATTGAATAAATACAGGGTTGGCTGGAAATGGAAGAAGCAGAAGTTTTAAGGGATTTATAAGGTATACGTCTTGCCTTCAAAGTTCTTAGACTCTTACTTGAGAGTTAAAACCTTTACTAGAGAGGAAGCATAGTAACAGACCATTGAATATCCTAGCAAACCATAGTGTACAGTCTTTTACATCAGGAGCAGGGCTGAGTTTTTGTGAGAGGAAGTTTTGTGTGGCTAACAAACTGTGAAAAATGAGGACACTAGCCAGACATGGTAACATATGCCTGTAAAGCATACAAGAGGTTGAGGAAGAATGATTATGAGTTCAAAGCCAGACTGAGATACATAAAATCTACTTTAAAAAGTAAGAGTACTGTGTATATTCCTTAAAAATGAAAGACAAAATATTTGATAAGTTATTATCTCTTCAAGAATGACTCTGCTATGCCAGGTGTGGTAACACGGGTCTGAAATCAGAGCACTTGGAAGATAAGGGCAGGGCAGAAGAATGCCACATTTGAGATCAAACTGAGCTACATAGTGAGAACCTATCAAAGGGAGTAATGAAGAAAGGGAGAAAGAGAGAAAAGAAATATAAGAGAAAGAATAACTCTTCTAAAGCCTACTTGGATCTGTTCTTTAAAGACATTAGCAGATTCCAGAAGCCTTATTTCCTTGACCTTCATTTCTATCACCAGTGTTGCTGCCTGTGTTAAAACGAAATAAGACTCCGCTCCTTGGACACTGTGCTACATCTCAGCTGCCCTACAAGTTTAGACTGACCTTTCATCTAGTTAAGGCCCAAAACTGAAGTTTGACTCCATCAAGGAAAAGTGGTTAGAGGTGTGATCCTATATGGGCAGTAACTGATGCTTGGTGAGGGGGTACATATCTAATTAGTAAAATAGGGGTGGTCTTCTCAATGTTCTGATTTCCTGATGACCAGTTATTTCCTGTGATTTATTTATTTCTCCGCCAAACAAAAGAGCAAATCTTATGGAAGTGGTGATCATGTCTTTTTCATTCTCTACATCTAGTACCACTTTCTGACATAATGTAAATGGATGGGTTCATTACTTAACAAATTAATTAAACTAGACTTGCAGCTTAACAGGGTATAGATGAAAAGTAGCAAATAAGTCAGGAAAAATGATGAAAAAATAAACTGAGATCTTTGTTGGGAGCCAGGGAATGACTACAAGAACAGAATGGGAAATGTGGACTAATAGATCCTTGTAGAAATTGTGGTGAGAAAGTGAGAGTGGGGATAAAAATCAACACTGTTGAGCATCTTCTGAGTGCCTAGTACTTTAATAATGTGTATGAATTCACTTCATCTTCACAGTTCCAGAAATGAGTACTATGCTTGAGAGATGAAGAACTGAGACTCAAGAGATTAACTAATTTGCTGATGATGAGTTTTGTGTGACCATGTTCCATTAGGTTTGTGTGTTTCTGAACTTCCTCTGAGAAGGCATACTGGTTGAATTCCAGTCCACTTTGTCAGGTCTATGTGAATAACTTTAGAAGATAAGCTGTTCTCTGGAACAAGCAAAAGCCAGGTATAGTTACTGGCCCTCGAAAAAGTTTTCCATTTATTAAGCTCAGTGCTGCTTTCCTGTAACATAACATCCAGTATGTTGAAACCAGACTGTGGTTGTGCACATCTTTAATACCAGCACTTGAGAGGCAGAGGCAGGCAGATCTCTGAGTTTGAGGCCAGCCTGGTCTATAGAGTGAGTTCCAGGACAGCCATGTGTACACAGAGTAACCCTGTCTTGAAAAACAAAATAAACAGCAAGTACAAAAAAAAAATCCAATGTGTTCAGGTATTTTCTCATTGAGTGCCTGGGACAGGATTTAGGGGTCAAAGATATTAATCTAAGAAAATATTCATATTCTAACCAGTGCTAATACTGTGAGAGAGTCTCTTATCTCTCAGGATATTAAGTCAAGAGTTACATGTCTTCTGTCAGCATCTAGAAAAATGTGACAAATTACTTTGTTACCATAAGAGTCATATTTTAAAAATATCAATATCTTCACATCTCTTCTCTGTCCTAGGTGAAATATAGAAGAATTGCATACAGAGCTCTTTTCCTCTAGAATTCACATGCTTTTCCCAGGGTGGTGTTGCTTCAGGAGTTAATTGGTGTTGCATTTGATGACATTCTACCTGAATTTTCCCTCATAACTATGGGTTTAACCTCAGTTTTCAAGTTTGGGGAATGGGTGATCCATTGATAACAAACAGAGCAAGTTTAAAGTATCTGGTTGGTTCTCCTCCTATATTCTAGATTAGTGTGAATACTCTCCCTATTTTCTTAGTCATGCACTTTTCCAGAACTATGGTTCTCATGAGTTAGGATTTTACTGGGTGAAGTTAATGAATGGAAAGCATCCCCAAAGGATATAACTGAGACACCTTAGACACTTCATAAATAAAAAAAACTAGATTTATCTGTTTGAGGAATGCTGACTAAACCCTTCACTGAAAGTTTTGTTCATCTATCCTGGGCCACTTAAGTAGTAGGATCCCAAGATTACATTTTCCCACTCATTTCTAACCCTTACATTAGTCAAGTAAAGTAGTTTCAGTAGCTATTTCTAATCTCAGGTGTCCCAAGGATCCCTATTGTTCATTTAGGCCTTTTCCTCTCATTGTTTACACACTCTTTTTATGTCCAGTGACTCTGGGGTGGCAGATAACCCATTCTCTTTGTTCAGTAGAACTGGAGAACCAGCTGCCATCCCGGGGCTGGAGAGAGGAAACAGGAGGCTGTGGAGAAACAAGGCCATTTTCATTTATCTAGTTCCCAAAGGACTATTCCACCAGAAGGCCTGATGATTTGTTTAGAATTTTCATCAAAATGATTGCATACCACCCTCACAACAGCCCTCTGAGGGCACCGAGGCCTTAAGAGAGGAAATGACTGGGCCAGCATTACCCTGCACTTACAGCAGCCCCACACTAGTATTCCTTTCTTTACCCCGGATGTGATAAGTTTAGAGGGGAGTTCCAAGGAGGTATAAGAGTCTCGGAATGAAGACTTTCTGATTCTGACAGATTCTGGCCATGCTGTCCAGAAGACAGAAAGTTAGAGGCAAAGAACAAGATAAATCAATTCTATGTGATGCTATGCTTCCTTCTAGAAAGGTAGAGTAGAAAGAACATTTGGGTTGTTTAAAGACTGGTATACTGCAAAAACTGTGGGGATTAGAGAAGTTCCCCTGGCCTTCACTATTCACTCCTTGAGCTCCTCCAGCAGCTATTGACACTGCATACAAATAGGGCAATTGGGTCACTGAGGTATCCATCCTCTATGCTAGGTTCTAGGGGTTGAAGCCAGAAATGGAAGGGAAAAGTAAGTTCAGAAAGGGAATAAGACTTCCTTCTACCTTAAGCCAAACATGAAAGGTGGGCCCACGGGTTACAAGCATATGTTGTGACCTTTCAACACAGTTCCGCATGTTGTAGTGACCCCTGTAATATTATTTTGTTGTTACATTATAACTGTAATTTTGCTATCATAATGTAAATATCAAATATGTAGGATATTTGATATGTGACCCCTGTGAAAGGGTCATTTGGCCCCCAAAAGGCTTTTTTTGCCCACAGGTTGAGAATCACACATCTACATGTTAAGGAGGGTCTTTTTATTTTTTTTATTATGAATAAAGTCATATTTCTTATCCATATATATCCTTGTTCAAACTCCCTTCCAGTCACTCTCTTCTGTTAAGGAGGGTCTTAAGCAAGTTGACTCTAGGTTACTTTTCTTGACTTGTGTGTCTGCTTGAAGATGCAAGAGACAGGAAAATAGCTTATTTCTGGCCTGCCAACTCCTCTGGTGGACAGCAACATGCCATAGAAATACTTTTAATTCACAGCCTGAGAATTAGGAATTCCGTAAGGACAGGATATTTAGCTTTGTGGTAGAGTGCTTATGTAGCAAGCACAAGTCCTGAGTCTGGTTCTCAGTATGTATATATATACTGAGAGACAGACAGACAGACAGACAGACAGACAGACAGACAGACAGACAGACAGAGAGAAGCTCAAAAAAGTACAAAAACAAAGGGAAACTAGAAATTCATTAAGAACTAGTAACTTCAGCAAGAGTGCATTAAAGTAACACTTTCGTCATAGGTAAAAGGTTTTCTTAAGATACCCTAAGGGAGAAAAGGTTACGGGGAGCATACACCATCAAAAATACCAAACTATCTCTAGGCAGCATTATGCTTTTTTCCACATATGTGGTACCAACTGAGATATCCTCAGTACCTTCTTTTTCTCATATGTAGTATTTCTGCTTGCCTCTTATTTTTCTAATGTCACCACCAACTGAAAAAACTCACGGTAGATAGAAATAATTCCACAGGGTGTTACTCTGCTTATCTTAGATTGCTACTGTCTGTCCAAATGGGTAAGGTCTTCCATGTATCTTTACCTGTTATCAAATTGTGTGACTCAATACTGATATAGTTGAATTTTATATCCATATATATATGTGTGTGTGTGTATTTCCTACATGTGTCTATAACAGAAAACATATGCAAATGTTGTCAAATGCTAACAATTTATAGATAAAGGGCATGCTGGTGCTTATTATCACTATTTGCTTTTGTTGTTGTTATTTTTCCCAAGACACAGTTTCCAGTTTTTCAGTACATTTTCCTGGCTGTCCTGACTCTTCATTTGAGTTGTTGCGCCTCTCTCTAGAAAATTTTGCTCCCCATTTTATGCTCTGTGGGAAAAGGTTGCTCCATCCCTAGAGGCTAAGATCAGACATACCTACCGTCACAAAGCGTTTCTTGATTTCATGTCTCCTTAACTCCAATATTCTTCAGTTAAGAGAGATGAAAGATAGATACTAGGGATGTATAAAATGAGATATAGGTACCTATTGGGATGTGAGAAGGTGCATATTAAATTAAGGGGGAGTTAATGTTTAGTCCCAATTTTTAACTTGGAAAAATGTTACAAACTGAAAATAACCTTGATAAATACTAAGATACCCTTCATGTGTAAATTAATAACATCTGGTATTTGCATATATGCATTCTCTTATAAACATATATGTATGCATGTATTTAGCTGTAGCATTAGAAATTAAATTGCAGTCATACCACTTCACAAATTAAATATGAGTAATACTTTCTAAAAATAAGAGGATCCTCTCCTCATTGCATAGTCAGATAGCATTATCATATCCAAATATGATAACTATTTTAATACAACAGAATAAGATCAAATCAATGTTTTAAAATCATCTCCAAAATATCCTAGAGGTTTGTGTAGACAGGATTCAATCAAGAAATATGGGTTTCATTTTGTTGTCTTTTTTAAGTCTTCTCTAATCTAGGTTCTGAAAGACTACTTCTGGTTTTTTCCCCCTTTTATTAATACTAATATTTTTTGGAGAGTCCAGAAAAAGTGTTTCATAAGCCATCTGAAGTTTTCTGATGTTTTCCTCATGATCACATTCAAATTAAATATTTGGGGCAAGTACCCCACAGAATTAATATTGTTTGCTATCCTGCCTCTGCTGGTTAGTCCTATATCAACCTGACACAGGCTAGAGTCATCTGAAAGGAGGGAGCCTCAATTAAGTAAATGCCTACATAAGATCAGCTGTAAGACATTTTCTCATTTAGTGATTGATGTGGAGGAGCCCAGCCAGTTGTGGGAGGGGCCCTCCTGGGCTCTATAAGAAAGAAGGATGAGGAAGCCAAGAGGAGCAGGCCAGTAAGCAGCACCCCTTCCTCCATGGCCTCTGCATCAGCTTTTGCCTCTAGGTTCCTGCCTTGTTTGAGTTCCTGGCCTGAATTTCTTGGATGATGAACTGTAATGTGGAAGCACAAGCCAAACAAACCTTTTTTTCCCAAATTGCTTTTGGTCATTACGTTTCATCACAGCAATAGTAATCCTAACTAGTATACAACTACATTAGTTACAGGTTCATATGTCATTAACTATGACCCTGATATTAGCTGTGATAAATTTGATGACTTAGCAAAGATACATGGTTTCTAAAATTCTTCATTGTAATTGTGCATTTTTCTTTGAAAATAATAAGTAATGTTTGAGGTAATACTTAGAGACTGAAATGACTATCAGGTTTGCCCAGAAAAAAAAAATTCACCAGTAGTTTTAGAATATATAAGATTCAATTGCTGTTTTATTGACAAAAACAGAAAAGAACCCTAAGAAGTCACATGTTCTTTGAGGTACTTACTACCTCAAAGCAGCCACACAAGATGTGATATTATGGCACCCACTTTTAGTTCCAGCACTTGAGAGGCAGAAGCAAGCAGATGTCTATGTGTTGTAGGACAGCCTTGTCTATAAAAAAAATTACAGACCAGCCAGAGCTATATAATAAGACCTGTCTCAAATGAAAGATATAATAGTGAATCAAGCCAGACACTTAATTTAAGTTAAATCATTTATCTTTATACCAATCTATTAGTTGTATGCCTAGGAAAACTGAGGGCCAGAGAGGTAAGGTAATAGTTATTATGAGCATAAATGAGATTGGGGGTGTTTGATCTGCAAGCATGAAAACCTAAGATCCCCAGAACCCCACTTGAAAGTCTGGGCATAGCTATACATGCCTGTAAGCCCAGCATTGAAGAGCAAAGACAGGTGGATCCCAGGCCAGGCAGCCTAGCCAAAACAGCAAACCTCCAACAGCAAACCTTGCCTCAAGGCAATAGGTACACAGCAACAGGAGGGGATGGAGAAAGGGGGAGGTGGAGGAAACTGTTCAGGCACAGTGGCACTTGCCAATAATCTTACCTCTCAATAGACAGAGGTAGGAGGATCATGACTTGCAGGCTAGCCCCAGCTACCTAGCAAGCCTGTCTCCAAAAGGACTGGAAACATAGCTTAGGGGTAAAGCACTTTATAGCATATATAATGCCCTGGATTTGCTGCCAGAACTGCAAAAAATAAAAGTAGATACTAGATTAAAACTCAGTTTTAATTCTAGAATCCATGTTTACACAGTATAGTATGCTCCTTAATAAGTAATTCCACCTGACTTGAAATAACTCTTTACAGTTTCTATTAAAGAAGGGGAGCTGGAGGGGGGCTGAGGAGGAGTGGGAGGAGGGATGAGAGAAGGATCTGTGGTTAATATATAAAATGAATAAAAAAAAATAAAGAGTTCAAGATTTGCAACATTCCTGAGAGCGAAGGAGCAGGAACACTGAAATGTCAATGGGGGCTTGGTGGATGACACCATTGAGAAATCAATTGGCATTCCTGTGAGCTTACAGCAAATGAATAACTGAACATGGATGCTAATGGTGAGACCTTTAGATCTTGTCTGAGTTTGACTTTGATTTAAGAGGCAGCTGGGAGCCCCTGTGATTTCTGACTACTGCTTGCTGAATCTAGAGTGAGTTCATATTGGATGAATGTCACTGCCCTCAGTGTGATGAAATGCAGCTGCTTGATCATAAACAGGTTTGCAGGATTTCATGGGAAAGCCCAGTGTTATCTAACCACCCCTTCTACATTTGGCATGTTTGATTGGCTCTCCTGAGGCTCACAGCTCTCTCTCCTGCTTGTTGCAGGGAATATTCCCCTCAAGATATAACTACTGCAAGGGGATCTCTCACACTCACCCTACACCCTCCAACCTCTGCAGATAGGAAAGAAGCCTTACAGTGTGTGCCAAATGAGTGCAGTTCACAGCTTTCCTCTTAGTCTGCCAGTGTTTGCTTGAGAATGCAAAGAAAATGCAGTAGTGAAATACCCACAACACATATACATACATACATATGTATGAACAAAGACAATAACATGCATAAGCACCAACATGCACATAAACACAAATATATACCAACTCACATATATATACACACAAATAAGTACCAACATACACATACACACAAATATGCACCAACATATGCACATACATAAACAAATAGACACAAACACACATATGTACCAACACATGCACACACACAAATGTATACAAACACACATGCACACACAAATATTCAGCAACACACATTCATACATAAGCACACACAGAAGAACACACATATACAAACACATACATATACACCAGCACATACACATCAACAATCCAAAGATTCTTTTCTGTTCAAAAGGGTCATTTGTAACGTGGGGCTTCACTGAACATTTAATTTGTGGCCACCCATTTCTTAGTGATAGAGGTGTCAGAAGAGCATATCTGTACCTGTTGCAAAGCTCACTGCTGAACAGACACAGGCACACACATATAGAATTCCATCCCAATTTTGTCATACGTACTCTTGAGTAAAATTCATGTGCATGTAAAGTATCATCCAATTTTAGCAAATGCCCTGATAAAGCAACCAGCATTAGATATAGATAGAGCCTATTCCAAGCTTAGGTGAATACTAAGAGGTCCTGCAGTAAAGCCCTCCTTCCTATTCCTAAGCCCTGGCTGTGAATGCTTAGGAAACCTCTGTACTATGACACCACAGCTTAAGCAATTCTGGTGACAGGTTGCTTACTAACCTGCAGAAGGATCTGATCTTTCTGACAAGATTTGTTTAACAAAAAAATCCTCCAAAATCTGTTACTCCTGTAGCTTTTTGCCTTTAGAGGCTATGGCCTTCCTTTGCAGTCACTCAGAACAAGGGATGTGCTTTCCCACATAGAAACTTAAACTTCGGGCATCAGTTCCCAGCAGGGACTCTGAAATGATTTCTTCTCTGTGTGTTTCTGAAGTTCATTTTCACAGTCAGTGCAGCCTCACCTATATTGCACCAATCTACTTTGCCCATCAAGCAAGCAAAAGTTGCTGGGAGGCTGGGCTACCATGAGCCGTTGCAGTGCCATCATTTTGCTTGCCAAAAGCCATTTGAGGCAGCAGGTAAGCAAGCAGTTGTGGAGGCACATGGGGTTTTTGAGAGGTACCAGCCTAGCTAAGGCAGAAATAGGCTCTAACTTAATAATCTGCTCATCACACACAGTAAGAGACACCCTGACTTATTCAAAGACACCGTGGGTGGTGCAGAGGATGAATAAGCATGATTCACTGCCACTCTGGCACCCAGGGCACGAAGAATAATAAAACCCAAAGAATTGTAGCCGCCTGAGTAGTAAATTAAGAGATCCAGGGCTCAGCTAGACTCTAGACATCAATGTTACCATGGCAATAAAGGGCCCCAGCGTTCAGCAGCTATTACAGAGCAGGCATCTAATAGGCTAGTCTATGTCACAGCCAAAGCCCAAGGGGCTAGCAAAGAAGACCAATTAGCATATCCATTCATTATGGGCCTCTGCACACTTCTTCTCTTAATTCCAATTAGTTGTTTGTTTGAACCAACATCTCTTGTCTGTATTATACTCATTAGTGCCTTTTAGTCAGTAGAAATAGGATTGAATTTCCACAAGGACTTCACAATTTCCCAAGCCTTCATTTTTCCCCCTGAGGGTCTAGTATTATATAGTCATAAACCCATGGCCTTCAGTCCCTCGAAATGAAAGCATCTCTTACTTTTTAACTGTACTCGACAGATGGAAACTGCTTTGGAATGTGATGTGCTAAGGGATTTTCCTGTAACCCAGTGATATAGGGATCTGGGGCCATAATCTGGACCATTTAGGTCAAGGAAACCCTCTGATCTTAGCCAGTGAGCCTGCTGGCTTCGCCTACTGGCTGTTTCTCAGAGGATAGCTGTTGTGGGGAGGAACATTGGACACCAGGCTGACACCATCCAAGTCAGGTCATAACTATTCCAGTCTGAAGTCCAGCCCTTCAAGGTCTGGCTTGAGGCCTGCCTATTCTGGAAACCATCATAGCCCCAAGTGAATTAATTCTCCCTCTTCCTTTCAGCCTTTGTTAGGAAGTGTTCATGGGCAGCTTCAGCCCTTACTTTCACCTATTATTCTCTTGCTCAAATGATTTGTCCTGTGAGCCCACAGGTGACTAATGATAAGAGGGACAAGAGATTCCAGAGCATACTCCACAGTGTCTGGGTGACTCTAATACCAAACAACTCTTCAGCTCCACTGCCCTGCACTCACCCTACTCCTCAGGCCTAGACTTAGGATCTAGCTACTCCCTGAATAGGGAAGGTTCACAGCTGACCTTTATACTCACTCACATACAAACACACACCTACATGGAAATGGTCCACAAGAACACATGTGAGGAATTAGCCTATGTCACACAATAATGTAAAAAATTCGCTAACCTGCTCTATCATCTCTTCCTTCTATTAGGAACAGAAAAGCATAACAGTCCAGAAGACTGCTTAGGTTTCCAATTATCAGTTGTCAACAGCCATAGAATTTGACTGGAGCAGACAACCAGGAAATCTTATGGGGCGGGGAGGCAGCTGTTAATTCTTTGTCCAAGGAATTGGCATGAAGTTTGAGAGACTTGGATAATTTGTCTTTGAATGTATAGTCATATTCAGGGCCTCTCTTAATTCCTTCTCCCATGCCATTGCAGTCCCTGTTCTACTGACCAGTTCTGGCTCCATTCTGCTGCACAACTAAGCAAGCCTTTCTTTTAATTGGCAGAAATGCTTTCTTGTTTATTTCTTTGTATGGATATTTTGCCTGCAAGTATATCTCTACACTACATACATTCGGTGCTTGTGGAGGCTAAAGAAGATGTTCAAACCCCTGGGACTAGTGTTACAGACACCTTTGAGCTACCATGTGTGGGTGGTGGGAACTGAACCCGGGTCCTCTGGAAGAGCAACCAGTGCTCTTAACTGCTGAGCCATCTCTCCAACCTCCAACTCTGACAACCTCTCTTTTAACTAGAGTCAAGTGTGATCTCATTCAGATATTTTTTTGGTTTTGACATCCTACAGGACCTGGGCTCCCCACCCATTCACCCAGTATTTGGCACCACAGAAGGCAGTCTTGACTGTACTCAAAATACATTGCAGGTATACTGAGTATGCATTAAACTAATTAGGATAAAATATTCTGGAAAATATAATATTTTGTTACTTGAAATCTTGTTACTCCAAATCTTCTTTTCTCTCCCTACTCTTGATTTTTGAAGTGTAATTAAAATTGTCATATTCTCTTTTGTTAAGATTTATTTTATTCTGTGTATGTGTTGGTGCACAAGTGAGTGTGGGTATGCATGGAGGCCAGAAGAGGGCATCACTTTGTCTAGAACTGGAGTCACATGTAGTTTTGAGCCACCTGACATGAATTCTGAGAACTGAACTCAGGTCCTCTCCAAGAGCAGAAAGTGCTTTTACTGCTGGACCATCATCACTCCAAGCTCTGGGAAGACAGGGCTGGTTAAGAGATCCTGGATTTAGTTCTGAGGCTTCCAGAGGCCTCAGATTTATCGTATTCAACATGGAGATAACACAAAATACCTGGAGTGAAGAAAGTATAAGAAATACAGCTAGATCTGTGTTCAGTGCAGATCATTGCCTGAAGCAGATCTTAATTTTATTGAAATTTAAAGAGAGAACTGAGCTTCTCTTCTTTGTAAGTGGCTTCTCTTTAAAAACTTGGGAGCAGGAGCATCTTTGAGTGGCTCTGTTAAGGAAGAGTACTCTTGAATGACATTAAAATAAATGAAGTCTTTATTTAAAGTTAACCATAACTAAAGCTGTTGTCATAAGAATAGCATAGACTTAAAATTATGATTAAATAAACCTAAGTGATTGTGCCCTTTGCCTTAGTTTCTGAAATATTCTCAGTCACCTGGATAAAATGGAGATGGAGGTGATTTTTAAAGGAAGGATTACAAACTTCACCCAAACTCCATGATGTTGGACCAAGCAGACACAAATGACTATGCAATGCTTTCAGCAGTTTCTATTCATTTTCTTTTGCTGGATCTCATTTTGGCTTCAGGAGTTATATATGTCTGGGAAACTGACACTGCAAAGTTCTGCCTTGTTCCCTGCCCTGATGCTAAGGGATAAATATAGATCTCAACCACTACAGAAATTTGGCCAGGATTCCAAGGGTGTGTGTATGAGGGGCAGTGACTGATGGGTCCACTGTGACATGTGGCCTGAAAAAAATGCTTCTTTATATCCAAGACCCTCTTTGGGATAGGGAGGGTTAAAGCAGGAGGTTTGCACCTAAAATTCAAGGGTGTAATACATATTTTCAGGAATTTATAAACTGATCCAGTAAGGAATATTTTATAGGTGGCTTAGAGAGTGGGGAGAAGAGGATAGGGAGAGCAAAGGGAATCTTCCCTGACACCCTAGATCCTTTTGCATGAGATCAGCCTTACAAAAAAAGCACGTTATTCTTGGACATCTCCCCTCACTCTAACTCCCACCCACACCCCACCCCCTTGCACACACATACTGATATCCAAGTCTCAATTGAGAAGAATATGACTTAAGATTTCCATTGAGCCCATCATATTTCGGGTGCTGGAGAAGGGCAAGGGTTGGAAAGGCACATCAAGGGGGCAGTGAGTTGCTCATCCTCATGACCCAGAATATCTCCCCCTCCCTGTACTGATGAGCTTGCTTTTCCAGAAGGGCTTTCCTTTGATTCCAGGAAGGGGCCAACCAATGAGAGAGGAGCATGTTAGATTATTTTGGGGAAGGGCTCGTGCCAGCAAGGTTCACTTTTAGTAGGCGCCAAGTGTCCCCAGCAACCAGTGTCTCCTGTACCAGCAGAAGCTCCAGAACTCTGCTCTACTCCCCTGCCTCTGCGGCATCTTGGCCCACTGCAGCCATGAGAAGGCAACTCCGCTCCAGAAGGGCTCCGGCCTTTCCTTACGGTTATCGCTACGGACTTGTGAGTCTCGGGGAGCTGAATATTTTGTTGCTCTATTTTAATTGGTTGGGTTGGGTGTTGTGTAGACTTGGGATTATGGTTACCCTGCCCTGGGATAAACAGGAGTAAATGAGATTTTAAAAAATGCATACTTTGGAGGAAAGGGACTCCCAGCATCCTTAAATTGCTGAATAGAAGGAGGGCTCCTCTCTTTGTGGGGAAATAGAAATAAAGGAATACGAAGATAGCATTATCTTAGGAGTCTAAAATATGAACACACCTTTGGCAGATAGGAGTAGAGGTTTTGTTGCAAGAAATTTGGCCAAGAGAAAAGGAAAAGAGAAGAGGAAATGAAAGGCGCTGCCTGGCCAGCTGTCCCAGTCCCTTTGGGTGATGGCTTTCAGGAACCAGCTGCTCTTTTTCTAAGGCACAAATTCAAACTATAGCTAAAATTTGCAGGGTCCTTGGCAGAAACTAGAAGAAAGCCTAGACATCATCTCCCCAGAAACCCTCATTGGTGGTGGCCTCCTTCTGAAGGTAGCTGAGTGCCAAATTGACTTGCAAGTTAATGGGGTACTCCAACATAAGAATGTACATCTTGTGTGTAACTTGTGCTCTTTCCACTGTGTTTATGGTATACAACCTCTTGAAGCTTCTAACCACCATCACCCATGCCATCGAAAACATACATACACACTCGTGTACATACACCCACACAAACCTTCCATATCACTGTTTACTTCCAGGTTCCTTTACAAATACATTTGGTTCAAATGCGTCCTTACATTTACTTTGCTCTAAACTATAAGTGTGTGTGTATAGATCACTTTTGGGGGGGGTGTTTTCTGAAACCCAAGATTATTAAACGAACCCCAAAGAAAACAAAGCATAAGCCACTTTTCTTTGCATATGGCCACTTATATGCCTAAGGAATTAAGGGAAATTATCAAGAGTGAGCAGGAAATAAACAACAACAACACAGTTCTTCGAACCTCATGTAAACCACTAAGGGAATTTCTTAGCACTATAACATAAAATCTTTATTTTAATACCTGCAGATTCTTCCCTCTCAAATCCCGTCACCGTCTGTGGAGTATATATAGTTGTATATTACTTGCTTTCTTTTCCTATGTTGAATTGCTACAATTATGTTTCAATTATTCGTCCAAAAGTTTGAATTTTAAGTGCCACAGGGGATCTTGCTCTTTATGATATCTGATCAAGTTAAAATAAATCATTTGATGCAATTGTATGTGTAATTTTTTCCCTTTTAATTAACCACTCACTTAGATGTTTGAATGATGTTACTCAGTGAAAGAACCAAATTTATCCTTTGGGTCATACTGTTTGTTTGTATATTTGTTTATATGTTCATATATTTAGATTGCTCAAAATGGAGCTACCTTCTGCCCTTCAGGCTTCCCTTTTAGGGAAACATGAGGGCCCCAGCACACACCCACTACCATATCTGAGCATGCTCACTTTCACTATCACATGAGGGTGGTGCCACTTTAGGAAACTGACAGAAACAGAACCTTGGAGATGAACGTCCTCATCACCAAAGCATTTCCTACTGGAGTGTGGTAAATAATTGCGTGGAAGTGCATTTTACACAGGAATTCGTTAACAAGGCCCCTCTGGGAAAAGCCTGTCTTGCACAGTGTGACATTTCCCTATCCCTGGAAGCAGGCAAGAGGAAAAAGATATTTTGGGTTCCTGAAATAAACCTCAGGCGGTAGGAATCTGTGAGGGGAAAATAAGCTCCAAGAAGCTTAATTCTTCCTGGGAGGATAAGACTTTAATAACAGCCATTTTTACAAGATTATTGTAAGAGCACATATCTACAAATAAAATAAGGCTGTAACCATGGCCAGCTGCTTCCTCTGTAGAGCAGAGGTGGCGAGCACTCACAGACAACAAGAGGAAGTTGTTCCAGAAATATAAAGGGATTTGCAACCCTTCCTGATGAAATGCCCCATTTCAAATTCTGTGAGAATTTGGTGCATGGGTTTTCTAGAGACCATGATGACTAGTAGTCAGTCTAGTATGTATGACTTCTGAGATTCAAGATGACAAAGTCTGTGAAAATATCCCTCCAGAGCCCAGGCAGTAGCACTGAGAATATCCACTGAGTACCTTGCTGTGGGCTTCACACTGTGAATAGACCACAAATTATTAGGAAATATGGACCTTCTACCTGTGTGTTCAAAACCTTGATTTGTGAGGTAAATGCGAACATAAGTTTACAGAGGAATGAAACATTTAAAAACGTGCATCAATTCATTTAGCATTGAATAATAGGCAAGGTTGATTTTCCTAAGCCTTACACTGTGAATCCATGTCAAATTCAGAAATCCTTGATTATAAGCACCTACATTTCGGGAACACAGACTCTATGACATTATCATGCTCATAAATCTGCTAAGCCACTTCTAGCCACTTGTGTTCAATGTGATGGAGGAGAAACTGTGCAGAGTATCAAGAGACACAAGTTCCGAGACTGTCAACTCTGTCATGGATTTGCTGTGTGGCTTTGGCCAGATCCTCTCCCCTCTCTGGAGCTCATTTGGACAATCATAATTTGGAAGCCCCCGTAAGTTCTGATATGGTATGTGATGTGGAGCTGTACGTTTGAACAAAATAGAGAACAATACAAGGGTGTTCGTAATCAAGATCTAGAGAGCTCTGGGCAGGCTAAATGCAGAGAGCAGAGATTTATCATTCTGTAACACTCTTAGTGATTTTGAACAACCCAATTTGCCCAACTCTCTGCTAAATGCAGTATGGGTAACTGAGTGCCCTCTAAGTGGCCTTTGAGGCATCGGGCAGGAAGGGGGCAGCACAGAGTCCATGGCCTCTAGCATTTGACACATGCAACCCCAACAGGTGCACCAGCCCTGACATTCTTCAGACTTGGACAGCACAGAGAAGGGAGGGTGGCCTGATTTTCTGCTGTTGCAGTAAGCCTTGGCAAACTCCCAAAGAGCAAGGGTACAAGCCTGCAGCCTTGACGTCGGAGGCATGTGAAGTACCACTGGCAATGTCTGGGTTTTTCTTTTTCTTTCTTCCTCTTTTCTTGTTTGTTTAACTTTCTTAAAACAATTCAAAGATTACTGTTTCAAATCTCAAGTACTGGCTGTAATCAATTGACAAAGAAATGCTGAGTACTTTATGCCCAACTTTTGTTTTTATATTTTTAAAATTAAAATATAACTACATTCTTACCCTGTTCTTTTTCCACCCTCTAACCTCTCCTATTTACTCCCCTTATCCCTTTTCAAATTCATGGTGTCTCTCTTTAATTTTATATGCATATATACATACACAATCTGCTCAGTCTGTTTAGTGTTACTTATATGTATATGGATGTGCCCAACTTTTTCACTACGCTACAGGGGAAAACAAAGAAATTATCTGCTGGGACTCTCATCTCTCAGGGGGTCTGTCCATCTAGTTTAAGACAGGAAACAGGAAATGAGTCCTTGTTTGTTTTGGGAAGACCTTGGAAGTTTTGAGGAGGGGTACAGCAGTTGGCTTCTTCTCTTGATATCTGTCTGAGCCTATTTTTAGATGCAACTTAGGATGGTGAGGTCAAGCAGCTGAAAGTGTACAGAGTGTTAGGACAAAGCTGGCTTGGGCTGGGAAGTTGCCATCATAGGCATAAATGTCCAAGACTACTTAGACCTTCAGTGTAAGCTCAGCTCAGTCCTGATTGGTCAAAGTTAGGTGAGAGGCCAAGACTCACGACAGAGCAGTAACATGAGATATCCTAGAGAAGAACCTAAATACCTGATGTTGGAAGAAAAACTTAGCACTGCGGTGAAAATAATAATGATTCAATATGGGCTGTAGAAATGATGCTTCCTCCAAAGGAATGGAGAAAGAAAATTCACCTCTTGCAACAATGAATGTTTTTCTGAGGATGTGGAAATTTGAAACATTTCCAAATATTGAGTTGTTTCCATTTATTTTTGGCTGGTGGGATATGCCATTGGGACTGTTTTGTTCACTGAGCTTTGTGTTTTGTCACTGCTCCAGGATGATCAGGATGAAGTGAATCAGAACTACTTAGCAGATGAGGAGGAGGAAGCAGAAGAAGAGGCTCAGGTGATGATGGTGCCTGGTCTGGAGGAAGAGGAAGAAGAGGAGGAAAGAAAAGAGGAAGAGGAAGAAAGGGAAGAGGAAGGTCAGGGTCAGCCAACAGACAATGCCTGGAGGCAGAAATTGCAGACAGTAACTGAATATCTGTGGGACCCGGAGCAAAGGATGTCTCTGGCGAGAACAGGTCAGAGTCAGAGTAAGTCCCATTTATCCCAATGCCCCAGTCTGGTGTCCTTGGCTTTTGATGTGGTATCCAGAGATCCTCGGCTGTACACTGAATAGGTTTGTTACAGACTTCTTTTAACATTTCACACAAAGACACCAATGCCTGGTGACATCCTTGGGCTGAGGACAGATCAGATCCATCAGTAAAGCTACTAAATAGATGAACAAGAATGAATGTGTGACTGAAATCTACTAGTCTCAATATGCAATATAAAATAACACTGAGAATGAGTTGAAAGAGCACGGGGTATTTTTTTCATGTCCTACCCCTATCACTTTCTATGCAAGTGACTTTGATCCTCTCACAGCCTCAGTCTCCCTACATACCAAATGGGAAGGTGAGGGATTCTGCTTTGCCTCTCTAATAGGATCAGCATAAAACTCTATTACAGGGTAAAAACCATCAGGTTAAAGGGAATATGTAGAATACTATTTCTAGGATATGAGATGAAGCCCCTGCTAACCCGAACATGGATTAAGAAAGTCTTATCAGTTTACTCTCCAGTATCAGAGAAGGAGAGCAGCCCAGAAGCCTGTCCAGACACCAACTTGGGAGTGCTTTATACCTCCATGGTAAATACAGAAGAGTTGGTTTTAAAGAGAACATTGCTAGGGACTAAGGTTGAGTTTCCTTGTTGATTGATCATTGATAGAATTTCAGATCTTAGCTCTTTCTCATATCACATGTTGCCTCCATTTTAATTTCACAAATTGTTCAGAACTCTTTTCCCAGGGTTCTACTCACTTCTTAAGCTATTACTATGTAGCCTTTTCCTCAGAAGATTTTGTGGGTAATAAAATTCATACTTGCCACATTCTGCACAGCCCAGAAAAAAAGAAAGCAGCTGCTGATTTCCTAACTCAATTAATCCATAGGAGGAAATAATAAAACAAAACAGTGGGTGCCATGGATGAAGTACTAGTTCCCTGCTGCCAAGGTCTAAGTTGTTGAATTCAATGGCCCTTTTGGCTAAGAATCGTCTGTTATGTAGACGATGCTGCTAATTCAGCTCAGCTCTCATGAAGTAGTCAGCTCTATTTCCTAGAATTAGGAAGAGCAGGTGTGCGACTCTTAACAATGCCCATCTCCCATTGCTCCTCCTCAGTTCCCAGCCCCACCCCTGCCCATCCCTGAAACTGTAACTAATGCACCATTTAAGGGACATTCCAATGTTCTGGAAGCTGCCGACAATACTGGCCACTCATTGGAGCTCCAGAGGGGGCACAGCTGTTTCTTCCTTGCCTAAAGAGGACTGGAAAAACAGGCCTTGGGAAATGCAAGTACTATTCTGGGAGGGGGGAAACACATACTTTAATCCTTAAAGAGCCATTGTAACTTCACTAGATATCATCCATCTAAATTGTTTTGATGGATGAAAAGCCGTGGGACAAAGAGGGATGAGGTAGGAGAGTTCGAGTACTTGGGGAAGATATGGCCACAGGGATGCTTCATTGTAGTCTGTAGCAAGACCCATGGTTCATAAGTCTTAGGCTAGCCCAGCAATTCAGGCACCTGTCAGATTGTTCCGGGGCATAGGGCAAATGTTCACAATGATGCCTACATTATGAAGTCCATGCATTACTGACAGCTAAGTGACCAGAATACTGACAAGAATCATATGAGGTAATAATATTATTATGCCATTTTACAAATGTAAAAACAGGCTTAGAGAGGCTGGGTAACTTGTCTAAACTCACACAGTAACTAAGTAAGTGACAGTTCTGGGATTCAAATACCAGACTTCATTCTCTTGCCAGAATACCTCACTCTCTTCATGAATCCTAACAATGAACAAGGCCCTTCCTGATTTGTAAGGTCTCTGCAGATTGACTGCTTCATTGGGTAAAGAATTGGGAGCATGAGCCCCTAGTGGTCTGGGGGCGCTATTCAGGACAGAAACCTAGAGGAGGGCCCCTGAGTAAAATTCTCTATCTGGAGGAGGAAAGATTAGAGGGATTGATGAGTTTAAATAGGTCAGTGCTTGCTTTTGCTTGAAGAGAAGTGACAGACTAAGTTATCACAGTCTCAAGGTCACCTCTCCCCAAGTAGGGCTAAGGGAACTCCTTACTAGTGCTATTATCTTATCTATAGTTTTCTGGCCCACACATGGGAAGAAAGAAGATATTGCCAAGGGAATACACTTGTGTTCCATTGATTCTTCCTTCATGCATCCCCTAGGATGGCTCTGGACTGTCCATTCCCAGGATAGGAATGAGAGTGGAGAAATGGAGGCAGAAGCACAGGTCACACTCCTTTAGGATAGCTAGTGAGAAAACAGGCAAGAACCACAGGCACACACACATGGTTGTTTCTTCTCTGAGGACTCCAGATAAATCAGTGTGCCCATGTTCCAGTTCTGCTTTAGTTTATCTTACACAAACATAAAGGGTCAGTTCCATTCCCAGATGGATTACTACAGTTAGTCTCTCTTTCCCCCCCACACTCAATTTTATTTTGTTCATGGTTCAATTTACATGTTACCATTTGAACTCATTGAACTCAATGAAGTTGTGTGGTTTATTACAACTTCAGTTCAAATCTGTAGTTTCAGCATCATGTCACTTCTATGAGTGAAGCCAAATGTTTGTTTGAGAGGCCCTGAAGGAAGGCTAGAAAATAGCTCTGGACAGCTCTCTCATGCTCATTTGCCTCACCCTATGCTACATAGTCCTGGGACAAACATAATCCTAATACAGCCCACAGAAGGACAATTAATACAACTGCTGTGCATTTGAACTTATATAAATAATAACAACATTAATAATAGCAATAATGATGATGCTATTTATAGAGCACTTAGGATCTGCCAGGCAATGTGCCATGGTGTTGATATGCATTATTTAATGCTTATTTAATATAGCAAGTACTATGCTACTGTCTTTGTTTACCAGATGAGGAGGACACTGAGGCCCAGAGTATTGAGCATCATATCCAAGAATAAACAGTTATAAGTGGTAGAATCAGGATAAGATTATGAAAAGACTGAATTTTAGATATTGTCAGGGATACAGATAAATATATGCTGTAGATTCTACAACTTTCCCAAGTTCACATACAGCAAGTGTCAGTGATTAAGTATCATTTCCTCCTACTGTCTTCCTCATCTTTCATTAGTGTTCTCTTTGGAAAGAAGAGCCACTTAAACTTTGCTAAGGATGAATAAGACTTTAAATATGTAGTCAAGGATAAGCCTTGATTAGAAGTAGGTCCAGTGGAAATGAGCCAAAGCTTTGAATGCTGGATCATGTGAAAAGAAATGCTGTTTTTCAACCCCTTGTAAGTATCTATAATCACTTAAACCAAGTTGTTAGGTTTCTTCAGGACATCTGCCATAATGAATAGCAAAGGTTGATCTGTATTAAGGACATCAGCCAGGACCCAGAAGACACCAAGCAATTTCCCCTCTGCTCTCTGTTGAAGTCTACTCCCTATAATCTTGTTTGTAGACATCTATTGCACAAATTCAACTTAGTATATAATGAAAACACAAAGCCAGATATCAGGGAAAAGCTGGAATATCAGAGAGAGGAAACAAACCACAGTCAATTCTCATCCAGCCAACTTCTTAGGCTGAACAGGATAAACGCTATCTTTAAGAGTCCTCTGCCTGGCTGGTTGCTCCTACAGAATGCCCGAATCTCTGCTCCTTCTGCCTTAAATATCTTTACCACCCAGTTATTTCACTTATGGGTTCAACTCTGCAACATAATCCTGGAGTTAGGATTAAAGATGTGAGCTACTACTCTTTGATTGTTAGGCCTTGAACTCACAGAAATACAGAAAAATCTCTGTCTCCTGAGTAATGAGATTAAAGGCATGAGTCACCACTCTTTGACCTTCATGGCTTAGGCTGTGGGTGATTCTGTTTTCTGATATTCAAGGCTGATTTTATTAAATATAAAACATATCACTACAGTCATCATGCGCTTGGCAAGACTTTCCATTAGAAATACTGTAAAGGGAAGAAGCTACATTAAGACCCCTGACATGATCTTTACCAATTCCAGATTGACAAAGTCCAATAGAAAAAGATATTCTGATATATAGGGAAAGCTGAACACAAAGAAAATATATGTGTAGCAATCTTATTTGTATTTCTACCCTTGATAAGCCATGCTTATGATTCTTATCCTCTGTATAGTTATTGTTAACTCTTCTGCATTTTAAATTCTTTTTACTGTTTTTTTTTGATAAATACAAAATAAAGAAGAAAAAAAAAAAGATATTCTGAATCTGCCTGAGTTGATTATGGTTCATGAGTTTAGTGGGAAGGTGGGGTTTATTGGCAGACACTGACTATTGTCATCTTCAATTGCTCTACAGGTCTGATTTTAGTCATTTACTTCTTCTTCTATGCCTCTCTGGCAGCTGTGATCACCCTATTCTTGTACATGCTGTTCCTAGCCATCAATCCTTACATGCCAACCTTCACTGAGCAGGTGAAACCTCCCGGTGAGTGTGCCCAAATGCCCTGCATTGTCAGAACTCTCTGGACAGAAATCTGCTTGCACAGCATGTTCAGCCTCAATTAACTTTGGTTCTTCCCGGTAATGACTTAGAGATTCAATTATTAAGAGGAAAAGTGAAATGGTACTTGGCAAATTATGGTTCTTTTCATTTTGATTGCCTGGGGGTGGTGTAATAGGCATCTATATAGAAAAAAATATAAGAATGGGTTAATATATCCAAGAACTGTTTTCCTTGCCAGGAGTTATGATCAGACCCTTCGCTCATAGCCTTAACTTCAACTTCAACGTATCTGAACCTGAAACTTGGCAGCATTATGTGATTAGCCTAAATGGCTTTCTCCAGGGTAAGTTTCCCTGAGTAGTGGAAATATCTTTAGAAAAGTAGTGGGTGGGGATCTAAAATTCAAAATTCATGTGACCCGGAAATCTGACTTAGTCATTCCTACCCATCATGGTCCTGTATTGTTTTGCATGCCTGCTAGCACCCTTTATAATTTTTTTTAAAAAATGCTCTAATTGTGTGTTGTCGAATGTGAGCTCTTTCTTTAAGGCACAGAGCTTGTTTTGTCTCCATGAACAACCTACAGCACCTAGTTAAATCCTGATCACATCCAGGTGATCATCTTTCTAAGCCATCTCTTATAAAAGGTAATTCTGAAGGGAGAAAATAGTAAGGAAGAGAATTTTCTCCAAGAGCTGAAAGATTCCCGCCTCCTGCACTTTCTCAGGGTAAGAGAAATCTGGAGATGAGCTATGTTGAAGAGAGGAAAAGCAAGTGTCTTTTTTGTAACAGCAATTTAGAAAGGAGCCAGAAGACTAAATCTCCAACTAGCATTTTGATCTCAAGTATTTTGAGAATTCCCGTGTCTGTAGTGTTCTCAGGTACACTTTTCTGGATAAAGGAATGCCTTTGTCTTTCACTCTGGAAGCTAAGGCAGTAGTAGTTTGGGAAGTCTGTGGGACCTTTCAGAGAGAGAGCAGCTCTGAAGGAAGTGAGTCACTGAGAGCAAACCTTTTAGCCAGCCCTTACTCCTGTTCAGTCTTTGCTTCCTGAGAATGGATGCAATGTGGCCACCCAACTATCTGTTCATGCCACAGTGCCTTTCCTGCTGCCATGTGTTCTCTATCATGATGAACTATATCCCTCCAGAACTATAAGCCAAAATAAACCTTTCTCCTTGAATTTACTTCTGTCAGGATATTTTATCATAGCTACAAATAAGTAACTAAGAACCCGAGCTTGGAAATGAGAGCACATGCCTGTAAAATCAACATTCAGGAGTTTGAGGTAGGAGGGTAACTTGGACCTGAGAGTTCCAGACCAGCTTGAGCTATATAGGAAGATAACCATCTCACAATAAATATATACATGGATTCCCTTTGAAGTTTCCTTGCTGCACCTAAATTTTGTGGATAGGGACACTGAGCTAAACTGCTTTGGATAGCCTGGCCTGGCTAAAATGGGGTGGAAGAGTGAAGACAGCTAGTAGAATATCTATCCACTGATTTAGGGGAACAGTCTCCTAGTATGAGCCTGGAAGTGTTACTCTTAAACATGTATATTTTACCATTCAACTTTCACCAGGTATAATAGAATCCTTTGTCCTATTTTTTAAATAAGAGAAAGGGGGGCTGTGTGTGACCTGGTCATAATCTCCTGGCAGTGGAGTCAGTTTGTGAACCTCCATGCTTTTGGTGCTGTTTGCTACTCAAAAGTATTAGCCTGGGGTCTGCAGCATGGGCAATCACACAGGTATTGGTAGAATTTCAGACCATACACTATAGCTATTGAACCAGTCTCCATTTAAAAATTTTCAGGTGATTTCTATGAACTTTGAAGCTTGAGAAGTATTATCTTTCCAAACTATATTGGCATCATTTAAGCAAGAGTTAAAAATTCAGCCTTGTGTTAGTAATGTTCACCGCTATTCGGGGTGAAACAGCTTCAGAGTCGGCACCTGTAGAATGACAGATCTGCATTCTTTTTGATCCATGTAGCTCTATTTTGGGCCACAAAAGTATTTTGAGCATCTTAGTCAGCATAGTGTCTTTCTTTAAAACTGCTTGTGAGCTATTTCAAGTATGCATATTGCCAGAATTTCTGCTGAGGAAATCCCTGCAATGAGATAGTAGATGGGGAAATACCAATTTTGACCTGATGATGAAGACAGGGAACAACAGGAAGGCGTTGAGTTACTTCTAAAGAGTAGAAGATATATGACTGCAATGATAGCTCAGCAGTTAAACACTTCCCACTTGCCCAGCAAGCAATAAGACTGGAGTTCCAATCTCCAGAATCCACATATGCTGTATGGATATGGGAGAGAACCTGTAAATCCAGCCTCAGAAGGCAGAGACATGGAAGGCTGATTAGTGAGACTAGCCATATTGTTGAACTCTGTGTTTGATTGAAATAGCCTTGTCTCTGTAGATAAGGTGGAAGAGCAATCCAGGAAGATTTCCAACATCAATCTTGGGCCTCCCCATGCACATGAGTGTACCTACACACACATACAATGCACACAATACATACACATGAAAAATAACCAAAAAAATAGATAATATCTTTCCCAGAAGTTATAGTATCCAAAACAGATATTCCAGAGTATCAGTCTCATTTCTATGAGAATGGGATGTTGCAGTAAATGCCATACCCATGTCACATTTTTAATAGAACTACCTCAAGAAAAGTGCTGAGCTGTGTGAGTGCACTTTCTATTTTTAAAACTTATTATTTGAGCATTTTTTTTATTTCTTTAAAAAGATTAAAACAAATCCTTGAATTAAATGTAGTTTTGTTAAAAGAAAAATAAATATGTAGTTATACTTAGTGTACATCTAAGATTCTCTGGGCTGGGAACACAGTTTAGTAGTAGAGCATTTTCCTATTATGTACAAGGCCCAGGATTGGAAATAAAATCCCCAAAAGAGGAGGGAGATAAAGACAAAATGCTATCTATGTGTGAAATACTATAATGAAACCTATTTTTTATACTAACTTAAATGAAATGCAATATTTAAAAGTCAAGGATTTTGTTTTCCTTTTTTTAAATTTTTGATTTAATTATAAAATCCCTTTCCCCCCATGTATCCCCTTGTTCTCCATCCCTTCCCCCTCCTAACCCCTCCCTGTCTTCCTCCAGACTCCCTCCTGCCCACCCCCCCATCCCCTCATCCCCTCCCCCAAAAGGGCAATAAGTCCCAAGGTGGATCAGCTCAGCATCCACTCCAGGCAGGTCCAATTTCCTCATCATAATGCCATGTCTGGGTTAGGTGTTCTTCAGGGGAGAGGGGGCTCCAAAGTGCCAGTCCACGCACAGAAACACAGTCTGATCTTTCCCCTTAAGCCTCCACATACTGCCCATGTCAGTGGACAGTTGGCTATCGTTGGAGGGTCTAGTTCCTTTTCCTGGTGGTTCATCAGTGGCTGTTCTTAATTCGGTGAGTTCCCCAGAGCTCCAGCCAGCCATCACTGTGGGAATTTTCCTCATAGTCCCTATCCCCTTACTCATATAGAGACTCCTCCCCTGCTCTCAGCTGGACCAGGAAATCAGCCCAGTGCTCAGCCATGTATCTCTGCCTCTACCTCTATTCATTGTTGGATGTAGGTTCTGTGATGGCACTTGGAGTGGCTATTCATTTGATTATAGAGAAGTTCTGTCTAGGCAACACCTTCACTATTGGTTGGAGAACTAGCCAGGGACATCTTGTGAGTTCATGGAGGTTTCCCTAGCCCCCGATCTTTTTCTAACCCCACATTGGCTTCCTCTTTTAAGATATTCCTCTCTTTTTTGCCCCTTCTTGTTGCTCCTCTCAGTCAATCATCTCCTTCTCTCATGATTCATTCCAACACCTTCTTGGTTGCTGCCCTTTATGCTTCCAATTAGCTAAGGAGATCTCTATTTTTTCTTCCTAAGAGACTCCCTGGAAATCTCTCTAAAGTTGCTTCTGATCCCAAGCTGTTAAGGGGTTTTGGTTTTCAGCTTGGGTGTTCTTTTGCTTTTTGTCTAAAGTTCACTAATGAGTGAGTTTATCTTTCTGGGTTTGTGATACCTCACTCAGTAGGATATTCTCCAAATCCATCCATTTGCCTGCAAATTTTAGGATATCATTTTTTCTTACTGCTGAGTAGTACTCCATTGTGTAGATGTACCACAGTTTGTTAATCCATTCTTCAGTTGAGGGGCATCTAGGTTGTTTCCAGGTTCTTGCTATTACAAATAATGCTGCTATGAACATAGTTGAGCTAATGCCTTTGGTGTGCGAATATGCATCCTTTGAGTATATGCTATTGAGGAATTTTAAGAAATAAAATAAAATTACAAATTACATCTCAATAACATTATATCCACATCAAAAGTTGTCTAGATACCGAGTTTTACCTCTGGTGGGTCATAGGTACACAATCTTTTCTGAAGAAGTGAGCAACTTCAGACATGACAACATGTCTGGGTGCAAGAGGATTTACTGAGCTCCACCATCTAGAATGATGTAGTAAATTTCCAAAGCCCAGTTTTATTAAATCCAAGGGCTCAAATAGTGAATATACAAATATCTCCAGTTCTCTGACTGACATGTGTAGCTGAGACAAGCACTGCATTCTATCTAATATAAAAGAACCAGAACCCTAAGTATCTCAGGCTTAGAGAAGGCCTCCCTCCCTCATTCTCTCGGTAGAGACCCTATAGCTGTCATCAGTTTCTAGAAACTTCCTTTTTGCAGTTCTAACTTACCTCTTTTCCTCCTCCTCTTTTACCTTTCTTTCATATTCCTTCTGTTCTCCGACCATAACCACCTGTCCTTGACCACAAAGGAAGAGACATTTATTAAATTGAACTTAAGGAATTTTAACCTAGAAACAGCCTCCTGACATATACTATGCCTCAATATGATCCAGTCCCTCTCCTAAAATCTACTTATATAGGTCCATTCTTCTCTGAGAATGAGAGGGATGTCCACTCCAACTTTGCTATATCCAAAGAGAAACAATGGGAAATAGAGAAAAGTTACAAGATAATCAACCTATAACCATGAGGTGGGCACTTGAAATTTCTGAAGAGAAGCACTAGATTATACCATCAGGTGGGCTGAGACACAAGAAGTCTTTCTAGAGCAGCGGTTCTCAACCTTTAGGTGTAGCATATCAGATATCCTGCATATCATATATTTATATTATGACTCACAACAGTTGTGAAATTACAGTTAAGAAGTAGCAATGAAAATAATCTTATGGTTGGAGGTTCACTACAACACGAGCAACAATATTTAAGGTTCACAGCATTAAGAACGTTGAGAACCACTGTCCTGAAGGATGATGCTAGGAATATCCCTTGAGTACCTAATACTGGTCCTCGGAATTAAGGTAAAACAAGAGGACTTTTGAATGAGTACAAGCATAGGTGAGGAAAAGGACTTAGAGAAAACCACTGAAAGCATGAGATTCCCTTCTAGTACCTCTCTAACATGACCCTTTGCCACCCAAATATGCTGTAGGCTATAATGACAGTCTTCAAGAAGAAATGAACGTAGATTGTCCTCCAGGACAGTTCTTCATCCAAGATGGAGATGAAGATGAGGATAAGAAGGCCTGCCAATTTAAGCGCTCCTTCCTGAAGAATTGCTCTGGGCTGGAGGACCCTACTTTTGGATACTCTACTGGACAGCCTTGCATCCTCCTCAAGATGAACCGGGTATCTTTCTCACTTGTAATCTTTTGGTGATAAGTGGATGAGCAGAGTAGGAGAGTGTAGAAAGCACATTTCTGTTGGACTGCATCATACACTGCATGTTTGGCCATTTTTATCCACAGAATCAAAAATGCAAACAACTAGACAAATTCGCCAATTAATTTTTTTCTGAACATTTCCTAGTGTCATTCTTTTTTCCCACACACACAAACCTGCCCCTTGAAGGCCACTAGTTGAATGTAATGGAGTGTGTGTCTAATCTCAGGAGGCAGAAGTAGGAAGGTCTTAAGATCCAAGCTAGATTATGTCTCAAAAGGAAAATGGGAGTTCTGAAATGTTTGGAACATAGGGTAGACGTGGGGACATGATGGAGAGCAACTCTTGTGATTTCATATCACTTAAAAATGCACTGTTCCAGGGTAGAGAGGTGTCTCAGTGGTTAGTAATACTATGTGCCCATAAGATTGAGATGTAAACATGAGATTACATGTACACATTACATAAAAATGTTTGGTAATAGGGAGACGTCACAGCTGTTTTTGCACATGTGAAAGTATACAGACTGGAGCAACCAATTTTTCAGAGTGTGTGGCCCTGCAATTCCTGACAGGGTTCTTCCATCAGAGAACCATCCATCTGGTGGGGTGACATCTGGACATGATTTGTCACCTGTATGTCATGACCCATGACACTAGAAGACCTGGATTTGATTCTCAGCTTCCACATGGCAGCTCACAACTGTCTGTGACTCCAGTCTCAGGAGATAAAACACTCTCTTCTAGCCTCTGCAGGCATCAGACATGTATATAGTGTACACACACACATACATGCAGGCCAAACACCCATACACATAAAAATAAAATAATTAATTTTTAAATGCATCTTATTTAAAATCACACCTTCCTTAGGGAGTGGGAGAACCTTTTGCTAAAAACAGTCTTATTGAAACTACAAAGTTCTTTACATATTTTTGATTATTTTGGAACAAGTTTTTTCTGTATATGGACCTAAGACATAAATATAACAAGGAACAAGCTGGACTATGCAACTTTAAAGTTGTTTGTAACATTTCTGAAAGAGTGCATAGATAAAAATTTATGGGTAAAGAGTAATAACCAAAGGCAGAAAGAACAAGTTCTATTTTTGCTGTCAAATCTGATTCTTAAAGAAAAAAATAAGCTGGGTGGTGATGGCACAGGCCTTTAATCCAAGCA
Organism: Sigmodon hispidus; assembly: GCA_004025045.1. NCBI lineage: Eukaryota > Metazoa > Chordata > Mammalia > Rodentia > Cricetidae > Sigmodon > Sigmodon hispidus. Next base: position 48,013 of record PVIH01007401.1, on the reverse strand, counting down.
TTTGGGAGACAGAGGCAGGCAGATCTCTGTGAGTTCAAGGCCAGCCTGGTCTACAAAGCGAGTTCCAGGACAGCCAGGACAGCCAGGGCTATTACACAGAGAAGCCTTGTCTTGAAAAATAAAAATAAGTATAAATAAATAAATAAATAATAAAGTAAGCACTGATTTTTCTTTTGAAAGATTGTAGGCTTTCGTCCTGAGCTTGGAGATCCTGTAAAGGTGTCCTGCAAAGTTCAGGTAAACTATCCTTTTGAGTAAGTATGGTTAGCACTTTTGTTTCAGGCAAACACAGACAGTTCTTCTGTTCCAAGGACTTATACATAATAGTGAGTAGGAAAAGCATTAGTGTTTTTCATAATTATTCCTCATAATGCATTAAGGGCTTCTTATTTCCAGAAAGTATTCAGTGTGTGTGCCTGTGCGTGTATGTGTATGCATGCATGTATGTGTGTGTGTGTGTGTGTGTGTGTGTGTGGAGAGAGAGAGAGAGAGAGAGAGAGAGAGAGAGAGAGAGAGAGAGAGATAGAGAGATATTTACACCTGTGAAAGCCAGAGACTGAACCTCAGGTAGGGGTCACAGCAGGGAACAACACTGTGCCAAGACATTAATTGGGATTCTGTTTACACTCTTGCTTTTAGCTCTAATGGCTTGTTTCTTTGAACTAAACAAGCAGCTTTCATTAGAGTCATTAGTCCTTGATTTTAAAACTGAATTTCACATTTTACAGCAATGACCAGTGGCACTGGGTGTTGCAATAACAAATGACTACAAGGGAAGTATAAACAGAAGTCCATTAATATGCTAATTAACTGTCCTTCAAGGGACCATTAACTCTTATCTCATCTGCACCAATTAGCTCCTTTGTAGGCAAAAGCCCTCAGTCTTGGCATTGCTTCTTAAACAGGCAGTAGCTCCCTTCTGTTCAGTGACATCATCTGCATCCCCTAGCCTTGGACAGTTGTCTTGCAAACATTGCAAAAATAGCCATTGTCAGAAGTAGGAATAAAGCTAAAGCAGACAGCTCTAGTTTTCATGGGGCAGAACAGGGCAAAAGACACACTCAGCAAGCATTTATTGATCACTGATTATATACTAGGTATTTATGTAGCTGTTGAAGATGCTGAGGTAAACATAACTGAAATCAGGGCCAAGAAATATTAACAGGCAGAATGAAAGGTACCATGGGGACACTGAAGAGAATGGTCAGTTCAATGTGGGAAGTGGCAATAAGGAAGATGAGCTTCTTAAGGTCAGGCAATATTTGCCAGCTGAACAAAGTGAGGAGAGAAGAGCATTCATTATGTTCAGATGTACGTGTGTATGCATAAAGTCACATGTGGGATATGACTACAAACTAATGGAATTGATCCCACAAGGACATCACTAAAGATAAATTCATTCATTTCTGAATATATGAATAAGTCATAAAGTCCAATGCAGTCTAAAGTAACAGCAAGTGCTGGGCCACTGAGCCACATCCCTAACTCTTAATCTAACACATTAATTGGGCCAACTTCTATTTGCATTTCCCTAATGTAAGCTGTTCATTTTCCAAGTTATTACATACTGAACCTTATTGAGAATGATTCTTTTTAAAAAGTAGAAACATTAACAGTCACTATACTTTTTAAAAATTAATCAATACTGGCCAGATCCTTACCCACTTGTAGCAATCAGGCAGGATGAGGTAATAGCCAAATTGAACTACAGGGTGCTCAGTTTGTACCAAAAACTATTATAGCATATTGTGTATAGTATATTGATAGAAATAATCCTATAGCCCTAATGAGAAACTGGCTAATAGAGATGCACCCTTTGTCTGTATGAGCCCCTCCCCACCAAACTTCCCCTGTTTATAACAGCCAGAGTTCATGGGCACTCCATTACCTGGTGTGATGTGATTAAGGGTATCCCTGTTTAGTCATTCCCATTATTTGGTTCCTATTACTGTCTGATTCTGTGTTCAGTGACTGATTAAGCAGTACAGAGAATGTGGATAGAAGCATGAGTTCAGGTAAGCTAACTACAGACTAATAGCTATATATCAGGTTCCTGTGCTCCTGATCTGACTTCCAATAGAATTGAACCTGCAATGAGGACTTCGGAAATGTTCCCTAATGTATATCTGCTTCATCTGTGAAATCCAAGGCAGGGTACCATTCTGTGATTCATTGGAGATAGGCTACAATCATAGTCTCTTTCTAGAACAGCACCAAGTACTAAAAGGCCTTTGAAGCCTTTCTGCCTAGGATGCAAGAAACCCAAACAGAGCCATACCAAGTATCGTTGTCCTCAATAGCCCAGGCCTTCTATACAATTTTCTTTGAACTGTAAACCCAAGGCAGTCACATCCTTGAGATGTTTCTCTGAGGACAAGTCATGTTTGAGCTCTACCGAATTCTGAGTTTAAGTTTGGGACAATTGGTTGAGAGTCACATAGTGATTTCACCTGACCCCAAGCCCATTTAGGCTAGACTCTAACTCACTCTGTAACCCAACATCTCACATCTATCTCCTTTTGCTTTACAGAAAGGTGATGAAAATGACATTCGATCTATCAATTACTACCCAGAGTCGGCCTCTTTTGACCTCCGCTACTATCCTTACTATGGCAAACTGACTCATGTAAGCTGTATCCTTCTTTCTCCCTCTGTCATAAAGGGCTCAGAGACAAAGAAAAGACTGCCTGGGATTTGTGAGAATTAGGGAGCAGAGGTAGTAACAGACAGATGAGTAACTGTAAACTATAGTGAGAGTGAGGGAGAGGGGATTCTTTCCACACACATTTCTAACAACCACAGATATTTCCAAATATGAAAGATTGTCATATATAGTCTTATCTAAGCAATTCAGTTTTCAGATGAGATAATTGGAGCTCAGAATGGGGAAAAGACTTACCCAGAGCCACACAGCTAATTAGTGGCAAAGCCAGGAGGAGACAGATTATTAACAGTGTGCTTACTGTTCGTATAATCACACATTCCTGTGGGCCAGTGCAGGCTTCATCTCCAGGATAGGATCTTGAGGTATACTAGTTCTGGTTTGATTTATGGTCTGCTATCCATAAAATCAAATCATCCTGAGTCAGAATTGGCTTGCCCCCAGAGGATATTCAGACATCTTGACACTGACTTAAGAGAGAGCCATGTCATTTCTCTGAAGCAGGGAAAACATTTTCATTGCTGTGATCATTTGTGACTTGGCATCATGAACTTTGAGCAGATCCCTTTGCCAAGGTTATCTTAACCTGTCTTGACACTCTGATCATCACCCCCCATCCTTTCGGCAACTTGGCCCATTTAGAATTCATTGTTCTCTCACCTGCAGGTTAACTACACCTCCCCCTTGGTGGCAATGCATTTTACAGATGTGGTGAAGAACCAAGCAGTACCTGTACAGTGCCAGCTGAAGGGCAAAGGCATCATAAATGATGTCATCAACGATCGCTTTGTGGGGAGAATAATCTTTACCCTGAACATAGAAACCTAGGAACTCCAGGGGGCCACTCCCACCGGTTCTGGTTCTGTTTTGTGTTATTCCTGGTAGCACCTCAATTCCTTTTTCTTCAGTTAAGACAGCCAGATGGACGCCTAAGACAGCAGATCATCTTTCCTTGCCTTTGACGTGTGTATGAAGTGATATTGTGGGACCTGATTGGTTTTTTTAAAGGTTTTCTCTCCTGATGACAAATAGACTATAGTCATTTTCTCTCCTTCCCCTCAAATTCAGACCTCATTCTTACTGCTAGAAGTCTAACTATATACACAAACAGTATCTGATAGCATTCACCATTGTCAGGACAAAGTCTATCACGTTTTTTTTAAAAAAAAAAAATATTTTGGTTTTAAAGGTGATATTATTCCCAGCCAGGTGAATATTCTAACCCCACCCACCCACCTTTTAAACTGACTTCCAAGGTCTTTTCTCAGAAACCAACATCAGACAAACCTAGACTTTACCTAAAAGCATTCTTCCTGCAGAACTTTATATGGAGGGAGGGGGCTTAAACATTTGGCTGTCTCCCATAGGTGACTCAATACTGATTCAAGAGTGCATTATTTTCTGCCAGGACAGCAAACAATGCTGATAAGTTATTGATCTGGGCTAGAGATGAAGATCTTCTGTGAGATTTTTTTTTGGGGGGAGGTAGATCCTAGTGCAGCTGGGGAGAACTTTTAGCATAGAGATGTGCTGGTTGTTGACTGCTTTGTACTATAATCATCCAAAGGCAAAATTTTTTGCAAATTTTTTCTCAGCTCCTAGCAGAAGAGAAAAATGGTCTTTGGTCAAATCTTCTTGGCCCATTTGCTTGATAGTTGTGTGGTTTTCTTTAATATCAGCAGGGATGGGTGCCTTGACCCCCTTAGCTACAACCTTGGGGGTTGAAATTAGGGTTCTCCAACTAATACGTGACAAGCACAAAGCTCCTGCTAGGCCTCCCTGAAGCCAATGCTCATTAGCCAGTTTTGCATTTACTTTCATAATCACATGAGGCAGATGTTTATCCAGGTTGTGGATGAGCCAAGTTGCTTTGTTTTTTCCTTTGGCCATGTGACCATTCCAATTGCTTTCTAATGCCTCCACCAGGGGGAGGGCTGGAACAAAAAGAGGAGGCAGGTATTACAGAATAGCATAGTGTCTCAGGGTCCAAAGCAAACTAAAATTCCACTTACAAGCCTGCAGAGTCTGAATCTACACTACAGTGTTTAGTTTCTCCCAAAAAATGGAGAACTGGAAGACTGATGGAGGAAGAAGACAAGTGAAGATGTGACTATAATATAGTGTAATGAGAGATATAAATATAGTATATGGAAATACTATGGGGAACATGAGGGACAGTAACTCTCTGGCTGAGAAAGTAGCAGAGGAAATTACACATTCAAAGCCAAAAGCATGAAGAAATCTCATGCTTTAGTAATTCTGAACAGTTCACAAGAGAGCTCAGAGAAAAGGCTGGGAGAGTAGATTGCATGAGTATTCGGGGATGTTGAGTGAAAGGGAGTCTTTAAAGTGTTTTAATCGCAGAAATCTCTGTGAGCACATTTGCATTTTATCAAGAGACTTGGGCAGTAATAACATATGGGATGAATGGAAGACAGAGAAGACAAGACCAAGATAGAAATTGGGAGAAGGAAGAGTATAAAATGGCCCCAGGGTTTTGAGCTTGGCTAAAGACAGTGAGATGGTGAAATTAATCATGACTAGATATAAAAGAAAAAGAGATTGGAGAGGAAGTTATTGAGATCACTTTGGGACAGATTTAGCATTTCCTCTGGTCAGACACTGATGTGGAGATATAAACACATGTAGGGTAGAAGAGAAAGAAAACTTGAGAACAAAAGAAACATTTGGTTAAGTGGACTCATTTAAGAAGCATTTAATCTTGGGAACTCGCCTGATGAGTTTGGAAACTAGAAGATCTAGCTCCTAACATGATGCTTTTCTCTGGGTTTCCTGGAAGAGTAAACTGCTACTGCTCTTGGGAATATCCCTTCCAGACCCCTTCTAAATCTTCTCCATAGACTAGAGAGGGGCTGAGTGCATTTAACAAGGAACTGAAGATGAACAGGACAGCAGGGCTTTAACACAGAGACATAAAGATCATGGCTCCTCCGGACCTACTTCCTCAACAAGTTCAAGTTTCCTACGGGAGAATAAGGAAATGAAAAAGACAACAACTTGAGACCATTTAAAAATGACTTCATTCAAATTCTCAAGATTTAATAGCAAAAGAGGATACATCATCAGATCTGGAGAGGCTCCTTAGGGAAAACAACCTGCATTGCATCTGACTCCAGGTCCAGGGCTCTTTCCATTCAGAGCCACTGCTTACAAGGAAGTACCATCTTTTGAAAAATCATATCCCAAACCATATCCCAAACATTCTGAAAAATGTCAAACTTGAGTTCAAATAGTTAACATTTCACAGCAATCCAACTACTGGTGCTATATTTTATACATAATACATGGTTCTGTTGAATATGTTTAACTATTAGATAAGAAATTAGAAATTATTTTGTCATGTGTGTTTCTCATTCAGTGGCAGATATCATGTCCACAGTTTCAAAGAAGTATTGAAAAGTGCTAAGATAGTTTGGGCTGTCAGCTGGAATATGAAAAATAGCTTAAACAAAACTGGATATTATACAGAACTGGGTTAATGAGTATGTTCATTCATGTGAGAGTCCAACTATTCAATAAACTTCTAGTTGATTAATGTAAACAGGCCCCCATACTGTGCTGTAGCAGGGTTTGATTTGTATACCATCTGTTGCAGTGCACTTGGTTTTACTTGACTGTCAGTGAGAAATAGTACTTCCACATGGCTTCATGGTTTTGTTCTTGCTATACTCTGTGTATGGTTTTTCACTTTCCATGCCTCTAAAAATAATTATCCTAAAGTAATCTTTCTTAGGCATCCATTTACTTGGGGTCTTCATGTAGAAAATATTGTCTTGGGGAATTGGTGACAGCAATAAATGAAATTAAAAAGCAATGTATGAAGTTCTATTTCTGTGTCTTATTGATTTTTTCATTCAGAGGGATATTGGGTAGCAAAGCATATGGGACAAAAAGCTTGACAACTGATAACCTGTTCAAGACTGGTTTTCTTCTCAATATTGTTTTTAACTCTTAGGGTTTGATCTATAGGGACATGAAGCTAAAAACTGTTTTATTAGAGGGCATTTCTCCAGTATCCATTCTCCATTTTCTCAAAAGACTGCTTTGCCACAGCATGCTTACTTTGTCACCTTATTCCACCTCTTTTTTTCTAAACGGGAACTTGCTCTGTACCCCCAGGTTGGTCTTGAAGTCACAATCTGCCTTCCCCCCATCATGGCTAGTATCTTCCTTTATCAAAGTTGAGTCCTGCTATAAATTGTTCTATTTGTTTATATAGGACATGGGCACACAGAGTGATGCTTTGAGATAGGGAGATGAAAACAAGATCTAAATAGAAACTGAAAATGCTCAATGGAAGCATGGGTTGTTGTGGAATAATCATTTTGTATGCTATGAAAAAATGTCTTTGCCAAGGTGCTTTCTGGTTGGTTTAATAGAGAGCTAAACAGCCAATAGCTAGGTAGGAGGTATAGGTGGGACTTCCAGGCAAAGAGAGGACCCTGGGAAGAAGAGAGGTGGAATCTCCTTCCAGGCATAGGGAGGAAACAGGAGGCGCAAGGTAGAAGAAAGATAATGTCATGTGTTAGAATATTAATATAAATGGGTTCAGTTTTTGATGGGGAGATCCAAAAGATTTAAGAAGGACATGATGAGCTCCCCTGGCAGCTTACGGTCCAGAATGTTCTGCCTTCCAGGCTTCTGGAAGAACATAATAGCACTACTCAGAGTCCCAATATGAAATAGATAATAATGAGTAACTTGATAGTAATTGGAAGAATATTTAGTTACAAATGTATCATTTACAGAAAGAATAAATATAGGAAAATGCAAATAGCACAATAACCCAGCCTAGTAGGTGCTGAACACTTCGCCACTTCCTAGACCCAGTAGTTCAGGGGTCTAGGAAGTTGCAAAGTGTTCAGGGGTATGTAGAATTGTCTGTCTGGAGGAGAGCAGTGGCTTCACTGAAGGGCTAAGGGAGCCCAAGTGATAGGTGATCAGATAGGGAGAGGAAAAGGAGAATATATACTCAATATTCTTCCCTCTGTCTCCTGATAATAAGCCTCCTCAGTCAGACCACAGGAACAAAAATAGTAGCTATTGATGTGATTCATGCAGGTCAGCCTCCCTGGGAAGACTACAGCATGCAGAATGGTAAAATGTGTACTAGGGAGACTGAGGAGTAGCTACCTAGCACAGCTGTCAGGTGGAAGTTCTGTGCAGAGATTCTTTGAAGCCTGCAGAATATAAGCAGTCACTTAACCATCCAGTCATGAGGTCAATTTACCTTTATACCTACTCTTTTCTGTGTCTGTACAGTCAAAAGCATTGACTTTACCATTGTAGGAAGCTCTCCCCGTTCTTTAATATCCATTCTCTTTGTAAATGTTCCAATGTTCCAACTTTTCTAATCCAATATCCTTTAGTACATCATTTTGAATTATTTTGCTTGCTCATGACAAACCAATGGGCAACAACAGCAACAAAATTCAATTTTACTTAAGAAAAAGGGGGACTGTAAAGTCTGAATATGATTTGGCTTCTGGTATAAGTCATGTCCAGAAACTCAAATATGTCATTATGGACTAGTCTTTCTTTCTCCAAATCTCCTTTCTGCTCTCCATCATGATAGCCTCATAATCAGTCTTCACAATCAAGACAGGCTGAATTTTGGTACAAAGCTACTATAATTATTAGACTATACCCCAAGAACTAATGGTACATTGAAAAGTGAAAGTCTTCGCCTGAAAGTTCAGTTAAAAATAAAAATTTGAGTTCCCTCAGACTTTCTATAAAACAGCAAGGGAATGAACACTAATATTCATGCTGAGAACCAACATCACCCTGATATTGAAAAAAAAGAACTATACTAACTTTCCACACAAATAGTAAAATTTTCAATGAAATTCTTGAAAACAGAATTCAAGAACATATTAAGATCACATCCAATGGCCAAGCTGGTTTCATTCTAAGGATGCAAAATTGCTTACAGTATGTTAATCATTAAGTACAATTCAACACATAAGGAGACCCACACAATCACCTAAATCTGTGCAGAAAAAAAGCATTCCACAAAGTTCTAAATCTTTTAGTGATTAAAAGGCCTGAAAAACTTTGGAGAGAAAGAATACACCTTGGAACTGAAGAGTTGTCTCAGCAGTTAAGAGTACTGGATGCTCCTCCAGAGAACCCAGGTTCAATTCCCAGAACCCATGTGATAGCTCACAACAGTTTATAATAGTAGTCCCATGGGATGTGAAGTCCTTTCCAGGTATGCAGACAAAATATACCCCCACACATAAAATAAATATATGAATAAATAAATAAATAGCTGGGTGTGGTGGTGCACACCTTTAATCCCAACACTTGGTAAGCAGAAGCCAGTAGTTCTCTGTAAGTTTGAGGTCAGCCTGGTCTACAAAGTGAATTCCAGGATAGACAGGGCTACACAGTTGAGACCCTGTCTCAAAAAGAAAGAAAGAAAGAGAGAGAGAGGGAGGGAGAGAGGGAGGGAAGGAGGGGGGGAGGGAATAAGGCAGAAGAGAAGAATGCAGAAGATGAAGATGATGAGAAAAGATGTTGATGTTACCAAAGAAAGTATATAAATATTCATTAACCTCTTTGTTCATAGAAAAGAGACATGCCTTGCTAAGACAGTTCACTTGAGTTAGAAAACTGCTTTGACTCTGATTAAAAAAAATAGATAAACATGGGGTCAGTAATTAAAGCTTGGTGGTATAGCATTTGCTTAACTTAATCCCTAACACCATAAAGAAACAAGGGGAGGATGAGGAAGAGGAGAACTGACTTTTGAGGGTAAACTAATATTAATCATTCAGTCGTAATGAAATTACTCATTAGCCCCATGATCTTTTAGTGTAACCTTTAGGATTTCATCAGTTAAAAGATTCTTAAGTGAGGAACATTTTCAATCTTCTGAAAACGTCAGATGTCTCTCTATACAGTTGCAACAAATAATTATTTTCATTAATGGCACAGGGGCTGGAGAGATGGCTTAGTAGTTAAAAGCACTTTCTGTTCTTGCAGAGGATGCAGGTTTAATGGCCAGCACATACACAGAGCCTCCCAGCTGTTTATAACTCCAGTTTCATGGATTCAGCACACTCATCTTATTCATCTCATAGGTACACATGGTACACAGACAAATCTACAAACAAAACACTCATAGGAATAAACTATAAATAAATATTAAAATCTAAAATAAATAAAGAAATTTAAAATTAACAAAACAAAACTTAAAACTGACTAAAATAATACTTGGGAATGAGAAAAGTTTAATAAATGATGTGTTCACTGACAAGGGTACATGACAAATCTATAATCAACATTATACTAAATGGAGCAAACAGAGCACTTACTCTACTGCCTGGAATAACACAAGGGTTTCCACTACATTAAAATAAAGTAGATCTAAATACTTGGGCTGAGGCCATAGCTCAGTGATAGCATGCTTATCTAACAAATCTGATAGACTGGACTCCATCTTCAGTCCTGCTGACAGGAGCCATTGTCACAAGCTATCTCGAGCCATGACGCAATTACAGTTTATAGCAATTGATAATTCAGATGCCAACCAACCAAACAAATGGTTCTCTGATGGAGAAATCCTGTCGGTCAGGGCGTGCAGAGCCACAGGCTCTGAAAAACTGATTGCTTTCATTTGTAATTGCACTTAGGCAAGAACAACTATGATATCTTTCCATTTACTAAGCATTTTCATGCAGTGTGTACTTATAATCTCATGAGTACATCTCAGTCTTATGGGCACACATATTTGTGGATGGTCAGGAAAATTACTTCTTTAACTGAATAATTTTGATTAATAAAAACATACTAAAATATGCTTCATAACTAGATCTATGGCTTCATGTGGACTATAGACACTTAAAGGTCTGTTCTCCATCCTTTGCTTACTGACAGGGCAAATTGACAGGACAAAATGTCTCTGTAGTTACAACACAGGTACGACTTTCACAGATTAGACTCAAGGATGAAATTATGAAGTGTCTGACTTTGTTCAATCAGAGTCTTCAGAGCCTGAATTGCCCTGTGCTTCTCCAAGTGCAGCCGATAAGATTTCCCCCATCAGAAAACTCACAGTGTTCACCTGCTCTGACCTTTTAACAATCAACACCCTATAGGAACATTCTAACCTTAGTTTATAGTCCTAGATTTTAAGCTCAGTTTACTAACTGCTTACTTTTACTCCTGTATTTTATGTGGATACAGGCAATTAAGTAACTAATCAATCTAACCTAGTCCAGTAAGGACTCAGATTTACACATAATTATGGTGAGAAAGGTTAGCCAGATAGCCAGAACTACAGGGAGATGGCTTGGCTTCCTAGCCTTGAACAAAAAATTACAAGGTTCCCAGTCACAGGGCTGCACCTGTTCCCTCCTGCGGGAGGCTGAGAGAGAAAACGGATAGCCTTGCCACATAATGTTAGCCTATCTTGTTAAATACACTTAAGCAGTACATGAGTTTTACTTTTTCTTTAGAGCTCTCAATGGTTTAGCCTTCTCCCTTGTAACTCCTTAAACTAATCTCCTTAGAAAGTGTAAAGCACCCCCTTTTAAAACTGCAACTGCAGCTGCCCGCTATCAGTATATCAGTACCAGGCAAGCTTATGCTGCCTGTACCTCTTATCACTTATACAAGGAACACTTTGTGACCCCGAAAAGAGTTTTCTGTGAGCCTTTTTTACTGCCTAAAGTTGCTGTTGTATGTGTATACAAACTGGAAACTTTTAACAGTCAGGGCAGAACAGCAGAACAATAAAGAGGCATGACTGGAACAGCACTCATGTGAGCGATTTGTTAATCCTTCACTTCACTGTAGCTTCCAATCTGAACCCTGAGGGGATGTTGAGGATGGGCCCCAAAAGACCTCAGTCTCCTTCCTGCAAAGAAAAGAAAGAAAAGTATTCACCAAATTGACTCATAAACTCAATTCTCTCAAAATCCTAAACATTGTTCCCTACAGAATGTAACAAGAAACTTCTAAAATTCACAAGGATGTGAAAGAGATCACAGTATCTAAAGTAATCTTAAAAACTGAGCAAAAAGTTGGAAGATTCACCATTTCCAGTTTAAAAACTACCCCTGAAGATGCAGGAATTAAAGCTGAGACATAATATAGTTGCTGTCGTGGAAAATGGGATATAGCTGAGAGGTCAGAAGTAAACCAATACATCTATAGTCAGCTATTTTGAAAAAAAGAGGGCTAAGATTTTTCAGTCATCAAAGAACAGGCTGTAATTATTCCTGGCACACCATATGGTAGACCCAACAGGGCACCAGGTGAAATAAGAATTCCTGGCTTGTAACAGCCACGTGGTAAAGCCAACATGACTTCGAGTACAGAGGGCACACCCTTAGACATGGCTATGTAGATTCCAGCCCACCCCTTCTCTTAAAAAGAAACACCACGTGCCAGCCCTTTCTCTTCTCTCTGTCCTCCCTTCCCCCTTTTTCTCTTCCTCTATCTATCTTTTCTCTCTCTCCTCTCTCCTGCTTTCTCCGGGTACCCGCCTCCCAGTAACACTCTAAAATAAACTCTTGCATGGCACCTGGTAGTGAATGTGTGTGTCTCTCCCCACGCGCAAAAAAACTAACATAGGCTCTTGAGCAAATGGTGCTGAAACAACTACCATACAAAGGAAGAAATTCTGTACCCCTTACATCATATACAGAATTGGATCGAAGTAGAAGAGTTTCTGAAATAGCTGGGCATTGGTGGTGCATACCTCTAATCCCAACACTTGGGAAACAGAGGTAAATTGATTTCTATGAGTTTGAGGCTTGTCTTGTCTACAGAACTAGTTCTGGAGAGCCAAGACTAGACAAAGAAAAAAAAACCTGTCTTGAAAAAAATTTAAATTAAAAAAAAAAAACCCTCACCAAAGATTGTAAAACTTTAAAATTCTTTGAAAAAAAATCATATAAATCTTCAAAACCTTGGGTTTTTACAAAATGATTTCTTAAGGATGAATATGGTGGCTTACTCCTGTAATTCCAGCTTTTAAGAAGCTGAGGGCCAACAGACATATGTTTAAGGCCATCCTGGACTTTACAGCAAGATTGTCTCAAAAGTACCAAAAGATAAAGTTTTAAAAATATGATTCCATACCATATAATACCACTACAAAAGTTAGTGTTATATGTGTGTGTAAGAGTGTGTGTACGCACACACACATATAGTAGCCAAATTGTATTTTGAAGGACAGCCAAAGCACCAACCAAAGTCTATACTCTGTGAGGAGGACAACATCTCATTCTTCAGAATACAGTACATTCATTAAGTTAAAATTGTATATGATGCATGCTCTCAGAAAAAATACATGAGATCCAAAACAAAGAAGCATAAATATGAAGAGCTGTACTTGCCATCACTACCAGTGACACATCAAGGGACTTTGTATTTGGCACACTTCTACAGTTAATGTCCTGGCCCTGAAGTGAGTTTACTCTAGCCTAAGGTTTTCTCTGTCTTGCAGCTATTGATACTTGGGCTAGAAAATTCATGGTTTTGGCAGCTGCCTTGTGCACTATAGGATATTTAACAGCATCCTGGGCTTCTATCTACTAGGCCCCACTGTACAACCTTTCTAATTGTGATAAACAAAAATGTCTCCAGATATAACGGCCATGGATCAGTGATAAAACACTTACCTGTCTAATATGCATGACTCCCTAAATTCAAATCCCACTGTTGTACCAAAAATATCTCCAAGATATATTGCCAAATGTTCCCTGGGGAGCAATGACCTAACATCAGCATTCTAACTGATGGAGCAATGAGTATTCATACAGGTTGTGCCTACCAGCAGCACATTCTGATATCCTTGCATCCAGGGAGCTGAGGCAAGAAAGGTCTCCATCATAGCTTGCTCTGGGATTGTCAGGAGGTATAGGAGTACTGCTGTCACACACTGGGACAGGGAAGAATTTTCAGAAAATTACTCTCTGAGAAGAAGCATCTGCAAGACTGTCTGCCTACTCTGTTAGAGATTTGGCCAGGAAGGCAACAACAAACTGAAGTGGATAAACCGTTTATTGCTTACCTAAATGGCATAAGCAAGCACAGAATGTCAGCTTCTCACATCCTTAATTCCACAGGGTGGTATAGGGATCAAATGACAAGCTTATAGGTTATTCTACCATTAAAGAGCTAGGCTGAAATAAATGGTGTTATGCCTGTGGCTGTGTGCTAAGAAACCTGAGATATGTAGTCCCATGTCCCACTGGAATGAAGTCTGTAGATAAGAACCTGATTCATGACACCCTCACACAATAAAGAGAGCTGATGAGAAAAAGCCTATGCTAGCAATCCATTACTTTTAAACAGAATCTTTCAGTGTTAACCAGAATAGTCTCAGACTTGCCCTCTTCTTGCCTCTGCCTCCCAAGTGTTGACATTACAATTTTCTGCAAGCATATCTAGTTCTCTGAGTGTTTATTACAGGCTTTCTCTATACATCCCAGGCTGGCCTTGAACTCTGTAGCCCATGTCACCTTGTCAATTCTGACTAAAAATGGTTAAGTACAGTGATCTCTGATTAAAAAGGATATGATACTAGAGAATCAGACATTTAAAAAGGATATGATACTAGAGAATCAGACATTTTAAGGAGAAATACTGAGATCAAGCCAGTAAGTAGATGGGCCACTGAATCAGTCAATGAGGTAACTTGTAATCTGTTGGGTCCCACCCATCATGTTGAACAGTCCTTGGTATGAGGAGAGTGTGGTTTGAGAAATATCACAGATAGAATAAGACCATAAACAGAAAAATACAGTCAGAAGGGCTCTCAGTGAATACTCTGTCAGCTCTGAGTTTTATTTCTCATGGGTTTTATATATATATATATATATATATATATATATATATATATATATATATACCAGCAAGGGGCGGGGGAGGCAAAAAAAAAAAACCTCTCATTTATCAAGGACACCATGGTTACAAAGTACAGACAAGTGTAAACATCTCCTCAGTTTTCAAAACATCCAGCACTAGGTCTTAAAGAATAGGATACCTGGTAACCAAGCCTTTGGTCAAAACATCTTGTTATGCAACCTTGTAGGGGAAAACAAACGCTGACTCTCTGACCTTGAGTCAAGATGGAATAAAGTTCTACTATGGAGTGTTTGTGGGCCCCCACAGTAACTGAGAGTAAGAAGGGTTTATAATGGGTTTTAGGTAAAAGAAAAGAAAATATTTTTATGTATTTTATTTTTATTTTATGTGAATTGGTGTCTTGCCTGCATGTATAACTGTGTAAGGCTGTCAGATCTTGGAATTACAGACAGTTGTTAGGGTTAGCTGTCATGTTTGGATGCTGGGAATTGAACTCAGGTCTTCTGGAAGAACAGTCAGTGCTCTTAACCACTGAGCCATCTCTTCAGCCTGCTTTCTAATAAAACCCAGTATATCAGCTCAGTGACAGCACCACCCACAATGGGCTAAGCCCTCCCCACTCCAATCATTAATCAAGAAAATGCTCCACTGACTTGCCTATAGGCAATCTGATAGAGGCATTTTCTCTAATAA
The DNA here is from genome assembly GCA_004025045.1 of Sigmodon hispidus. NCBI lineage: Eukaryota > Metazoa > Chordata > Mammalia > Rodentia > Cricetidae > Sigmodon > Sigmodon hispidus. Next base: position 32,811 of record PVIH01007401.1, on the reverse strand, counting down.
GGTTCCGTCTTCCTAGCTTGTGTCAAGTTGACAAAAAATACATCAATAACACAACCAGGATACATACTAGGAACCTGTCACATAAAGTCCTTTATAATTTAAGTCAGTTTGGTGAGTGAGGCATTTTACCCATTCCTATCTATCCCAATTTATTCCAACTACAGAGAAAATCTCATTTGTTTATCTTGTATCTTTCACTCTTGACATTTTCATTAATTCAGCTGGTATTTATTAATGTCTCTTGAATTTTCTGAGAGCACATTTATATCAAAAAAGTCAAAACTCTTCTTTTAGTATTTACTTTGCTGTATCATTTTCTTCCTTAATTGCAATTACTAGAATCTGAAAGAATATGTGGAATAATAATTATAAGCACTTACCTAATCATCTTGAAAACAGTTTAGTGTTTCACTCTACAATATTTATTTTCTTTCTTTATAGCTTTTAAAAATTAATTTTACTTTTTGGCTAAAACATAGTATTCGTCCAAATCACCACCATTGATGGTTTGGTTCATGAACACATTGCACAATAAACAAATCAGTGTAATAGCATTCTATCATCTTAGGTAAGTAGGTACATGGTAGATTTTATGAAAGCTTTTAAAGAACATTGTCAATACTACTTTAATATATCATCCTTTAATTCATTTTGTTATGAATTACACTGATAGGTCTATTTATACTGAACCACAATAGAGTTACTTATACTCAACCACTTTTGTATTCCTTGAATATATTTAACGTAATGATAATATCTTTGACATTATCATTTTGGAATTCTTTTGGATGCAATGACAAAATATCCTGAACCATAAAGACATTTGAGTTCTTTAGGACGAGAAGAAATGGTCATTTTAGGGGTTGAATAGCATCATCAAGGACTCCAGCTCTTTTATTTTCCACACTGTCATTACCAGTATGCAGCAATAGAGAAGTTGATTGCATTGTTCAGTGTCTGACTTCTGATAGCTCTTCCCTTCTATGCTTTGCATCACAGCAAGCTTGTTAGAAAGTACTGGTTCTCCTTCTCCTCCCTTTGGAACCTGACATGGCTTTAAAGCACATAGCCACCTTCTACTCACAAATGCCTTTATGCAGCATAAACCTAACCACCATAAAATCCATCAGCATCTCTCTTCCTTACTCACTCATCTTGGGATGCCTGGCCTTGTGGTCAGTCCTAGGAAGCCTCATTGGATAAATCAGTTATAAATCTTCCCCATCCTATTTATATATGTGTAGTATCATCAGTCTTGACATCAAAACCAATTTTTGGTTAGGATCTTTTCTCCTGTCTAAAATTAGTACTGTGAGAAGGATGCTAAGATGATGACCTCCATAACCAGGTGCCCTTTTTATCTTGCTTTGAGTTGTTAACTGACTGATGCCTGGGAGGTCAACATGTACTTTGAGCTGCTGCCTGATAACTAGCTTGTACTTTGAGTTGGGCTGTGTTGTGCTATTGGCTAAGTTCTGATGAAACTATGTTATAGATTTAACTGACCTAAATCAGAGGGTTTAGTTGTTAATAATTAATTAGAATACCAGTACGGGATTGGAGCATGCCTTAAAATAAAGGTAAGTTGTGTTTTGGCTAGACATATCTGTGTATTTCAAAAGGAATCATTTGTAGCCCTTGCTGTGTAAACTATGACTGATGGTAGGATGAGGAGAAAGACTTTGCCCTAATACTATTTGTTTATATGTATCAAGGAAACATTGAAAGCCAAGCATAGAGGCACACACAGATAATTTAAGAGTCAGGAAGCTATGGTAAAAAGATTGCAAGTTTAGAGTGAGTCTGGGTTACATGGAAATACAATAGCAATTAAAACATAAAACATCAGTTTATCTCTGATAAAGAAAAGGATCCAAGGGTCAATACAGTTGTTCAAACTTAGTATTGGTTTTCCTGGCTAAATATCAGATTCATCTGTAGCATTTTTCAGACTCCTGAGCCACTGCCAGTGATCTGGCTCTCTGGTCTGTCCAGTGACAACAATAATTCCTTTCCCAAGGTTCCTCAATTCGGTTTAAGGAACTGTGACAATCTACTGCCTCATAGCCTCATATTTTGGGTAGAGTGTCAGTCAAGGTCACACATACCTTGTGCATAGCATATATTTGAATCACAATGCAAGTCCTCATCAAGACATTTTTTTATCCACTTTACTGACAGTGACCAAGCACTTAATCACTTCTCAGAGAATATGATACTGGGCTCTTGGACAAAACATTCAATGGCATTTCCTCCTCATTTATAAGCTACAGACTTCAGGCCTCAGAATGTCAGAATATGTCAGTTAAACAAATTTAAATTCAATTAAATGAAGCATGATACATTTTTGTCATCAGTCAGAAATCAGGAGTGAATTACATAAAAAGCTTTATTCTATAGCATGGATGTATGTGAGCATACACACAGATATTAAAGGCAAGACTTTGCACACGCTAAGCATGTGCTCTATTACTGAACTATGATCACAGTTTTTGTTTGATTTATAATAGCTTGTAAGACTCAAGTCTGCACTCTCATTCATTGTGCTCCACAATTGGTAAAGTGACAGGAAAGGTTTAGTGCTTCCTCTTTGGTGCCTGCAAGTTTCAAACCATACAAGCCCCTACTCATGCATACCAACACACACACACACACACACACACACACACACACACACACACACACAATTAAATCCCAAGCTTGTTTACTTTCCTTACTCTCTCAAGATAAGGATTTAGATCAACTTAGGAGGCCCTACTAGCCTCTTCAAAAAATACCATTGTGTAATAATTTTCATTTTCATATTTCATTGGTGTGTCTATTAAACCATGAATCATGAACTCTGTTCTAGTTGTGGTTTCTATTTCTGTGACAAAATACCAATCATTATCAAATAAAATCAGGACAGGAACTCAAGTAGGACAGGAACCTGAAGGCAGAAACTGATGCAGGGGCCATAGATGGGTGCTGCTTACTGGCTTGCTCCTCAAGGCTTGCTCAGCCTACTTTCTTATAGAACTCAGGACCACTAGCCCAGGCATAGCACTATCCACAATTGTCTGGGCCCTCCAATTGTGGTGGGCAAGTGCCCTACAGCTGGATCTAATGGAGGCATTTTTTCTTTTGTATTTAATTGACATTTGTTGTTGTGAAATTATGCTTTTAAACACTGTAAATATTCATAATTGCAAGTATTGGTTTAATATAATGCTAATTTGCCAGAAGGCAGGCAGGAAGTGTGGGCAGAACTACCAAACTAAGAAAACTCTGGGAAGAGGAAGAAGAGAGACAGATGCCACCAGACACAGAGGAAAGAAGATGAAAATGCTGCTCTGAGAAAAGATACCACACCACATGGCTAAACAAGATAAGAAACGTGGGTTTGTTTAAGAGCAAGAGCTAGCAAGCAATATGACTGAGCAATAGGTTGTAATATGAAGTTTCTGGCCTGGACTTTTAGGCCATGCTCAGAGTTTTGGATCAACTTACAACCCTGCTGCCACTTTGCCCCAAATAATCACACAGAAGCTTACATTAATTTCATGCTGGTTGATCTATGGCTGAGACATATTGCTAGCTAGCTCTTTCATCTTAACTCAACCCAATTCTATTAATCTGCTTAGCCATATAGCTTGGTACCTTTTCTCAGAGCAGCATTCTAGCTTCTTTCCTTTGCATCCCCTGGAGTCTCTCTGTGTTGCTCTTCCTGTTCCCAGAGTTGTCTTAGGCTGGTAGCCCCAGCCACAGTTTAAGAGTAAGAGCTAGCAAGAATATGCCTGAGCTGTAGGCCAAGCAATTTATGATTACTATAATAAGACTTTATGTGATTAATTAGGACTGCTGGTCTGGATCTCAGAGCTAGGCCAGGCCAGAAACTTTACTACAATTTGCCATTGATGGCAGAGTGGTTTTGTTTTTTGAAGACCTTTACTCCTGGGATCTATACTTTGCTTCTGGAATGCTCTAACCTATGGTGACACTGTAATTGGACCCTTGCTGTAGCCACCTTAAAACCTTCTGCCACTAGAACTTCAGGCTGTTACTAACTACCTAAATATAGTGGCCATCTGGAGGTTGCTTCCTCTGCATTTTAAAATGGGGTTTCCTCCTTTCAGATTATTTATCTTGCTTCAAGTTGACATAAAACTAGCCAGCACACACTCCCGATTAGATTTGAGGTAGATGTTCACCTATTTCTACATATCAGTCACAATATATGTCTTCTGTGCCTCTTCTCATGGTCTCCCAGGATTTACTGTGGCTCCAAACAACACATCTTTATACCATAATCCCAAAATATGGGGCTCATGGTAAAAGAGTTTCTCTTTACTGTTCTTCTACCTAATACACAAAGGAAGATCTTTCTCTGAAACCCATAGCAGGTTTCCTGATGCATCTTATGGACTAACCTGAGATTCCAGCACATTCCTCAGTTGACAAGGACAAGATAGACTGAAATCACAAGACATTACCCAAGACATTCACATCACTATAGTAGAGGTTATGTTACCAAAGAAGAGAGCCAACTTCTCTTTTTGTTACTAACCAGCAGTATTTGACTAAAGAATGTGAGCATAGTCTCTTTGCAGATGTGTGTAGATTTAGAGCATATATTTATTATTTTGTACACTTTTTCTGATTGACTATTAACATGTTGGCATGACAGATATGGACTAGGAAACCACACATGTTTTTCTATAGAGTCGAACATGGGTTTTAGCTCACAATATAGATTTTTAAGTTATATTTTCAAAAGTTACATTACTTCATATATAAGGAAAAAATCTTATATCAAAAAATGTTCTTGGATATTAACCTAAAACAGCATAGAAATGTTAGTATGAGGTATTTGTAAAGGAAATAGGTCAGTATTCTTGGGGGGAATCACCTCTCTCACTAGATACTATGATGATAACAAAAACTGATGTGGAAAGCTTTCCATATTTTCCCATAGATTAACTTGCATATTTCTACAATTATGTGGGTTTCTTTATCATTATACATGTATGAACACATTACTGTATTTAAGTGCAAGAATGTACATGTAATGACATGCATGTGAAGTCAAAGAACAATCTAACATTTCAGGCTTCACTTTCTGCCTTGTTTGAAACAAGGTTTCTCTTTTTGTTGGTCACTGCTGCATATGCCAGGCTAGCCTGAGATTCTCATTTCTATCTTCTTTCTCATCATATGGCACTGGAATTATAGATATTCTCTATGACACCTGGCTTTACTTGAGCACTAGGGAATACTACCTCAAATTCTTAAAATCAAGTGCTTTACCAAGGAACCATCTGTCTAGTACAATTGTGTGATTTTAAAGATTAAATGGGAATTAACATAGAATTGGTTTTGTGCTTTAATGGCTGACTATAACTACACTTCTAGGATTTAGAGTGTTCCAGACTAGATCCACTATTTTCTACTCATCTCTCTTATGGCCTCTTTTAGGTTCAGGGTTATAATTCATTGTTGATTCCAAATTTACATTAAATCCAATTTTCCCTTGTGGTCCAGAACTATATATCCCAGAAAGCATATTGATGTCTCTACCCTGTCTACTAAAGCCATCACAAAGCACATTTCTGCTCTTGCTCTCCTGTTTCCCCCTTTCTTTTCTTGCTTTTCACCATCACAGAAATAGTGCTTCTATTTATGCACTAGCATTTATCCCACTACATTCTTAAAAAGTTCATAATATTTTTTCATTCTACAGTCAAAATAAATTCTCCAATTCTTTTCTTTTGTCCATCCCTAATAATAAGTCTTCAGATTAACCCAAATCTTGGTCATTTTTTGCTTCCTCTATTTAATATCTTTAAAACTATTAAATCCACTTATATACTAGATCCAATATAAACTCTCTTCCATGCAACATCCAGAGTAAAAGTTTCAAGGTCTGATGAAGCCACCACTATAAACACTGCAATATTAGCCCTTCACCTTGAGAAAAAATATAACTTGTCTTAATTTTGCTTTTGAGACCAGGCAAGGTGATGTCATTGTCTCAACATTGATTCTGCTCTGCTTACACTGGTATTTGTACTATTCCCTGGAGATGTGAAGCTTGCCTTATACTTAAACTTTTGCCACTAGCATTCTGGATCTCAGATCAAATACCATTTTCTCAAAAGACTTCCTAAGCATGGAAACTTCTCAGTAAATATAATGGTTTCCCACACAAGTTTGAAGATCTGAATTTGGATCAGTGGAACATATATAAAAGCCAGACTTGCTGTTGTTTATGTGTAATCCCAGCATTTGTACAGCAAGATGGGAAGTAAAGATAGGAGAATCCTCCAACAGCTTGAAGACTAATTAGTCTAGAGTACTAAATGCAGCAGGAGAAACAAGAGAGCCTGGTAGAAGATGAGACCTGACTCCTGAAGCATATTCTGTGACCTCCACCCTCAAACTGTGTGCATCTGACACACAAAACAAGCGCGCGTGCACACACACACACACACACACACACACACACACAAATTGAGATCATACTTTAAAGGTGTTTTTTTAGACTGTTCTTAAAATCCTTATGTATAGGGAACCATCTCAAACTCCCACGGAGTCAAAATACCCCACACACCCTCACACCCTCACACACACACACACACACACATATATATATATATATATATATACATATACACACATACGTGAATGGTAGCACCTATATGACTACATTATATCTCTAAGTTTTTCACTAATTCTATTTAATTGGTATAATTAATTATATATTCACCAGCATTTTATTATATTAATTACATATCAACCACAATTAATTAATATTCACCAATGCCATGAGAGCCAGAAACTTTTCTATGTTGTTCACTCATTTTAAGTAAGTTTAGAATTTATTCAACAGCGAACTTCAAAGGCATAAAAAGTAATGGATCTAATGGCAAAAGAAAACAAAAAAACAATAGTATGAGTCAGAAATGGAGAATTTTGGTGGAGATGGGATGTAAAGTTATAGGAGTGATGAAGAAAACATACAGAACAGAAACAGAGAAACCTGAAGACAAAACTGATGAACTTCATATACCAGTTTTCTGCTTAAAACTTCTCAGTGGCGGGGCTGGAGAGATGGCTCAGTGGTTAAGAGCACCATCTGCTCTTCCAGAGGACCCGGGTTCGATTCCCAGCACCCACATGGCAGCTAACAACTGTCTGTAGTTCCAGTTCCAGGCAAAATACCAAGGCAAATAAATAAATAAATAAAGTTTAAAAAAAAAAACTTCTCAGTGGGTTACAGAGTAAGATGTGAGATTAGATATTTCCTTTATGATTAAAAGAGGCTGTGTAATAAAAATAATCACAAGCAGAAAAAAGAACACAAAGAAGTCTGAGGAAGGGGAGACAGGAAAACTAAAAAGCAACAAAAAGCAAAGACAATGCAGAGAAAAGAAGAAAGTAGTGTGCAGTAAGCAACAACCTGAGCTAGGAGGAAGAGAGAGGAATAGGGAACAGCAATGACCAGAAGATGAACCTACAAGTAAGACAAGCAGTCCAGGTGACAATAGATGGCAGTTGCCAGAGAAACTTCATGTCTCACAAGGCTTACATTTACTGATGGGTGAGCTGGAATGTGAGTGAATTTAGGGTCTTGGCAACCTAGCACTGGAGAGACTTTTAATCCAGAATCTTGTTCCTCTTATCTGAGAGAGCTGCTACAACATTGCACTATCTTGACAGAGGGCTTATTGTTTGATACTGAGTATTCTTTTTAATTTTTTATTTAAAAAAGTCTTTTTTCTATGTATCCCTGTGCTCACCCACCCTTCCCAGTTCCCAATCTCTCCTAGTCTGCCTTTAGCCTCCCCCCATTCCATCCCCCGATCCCATCCCCAAAAAGGGAAGGAAGTCCCAAGGTGAGTCAGCTCAGATGGAGCATCTACTCCAGAAAGATCCAATTTTCTCATCCCAGTATCAAGACTGGGTTAGGCATTCCTCTGCAGGGCATGGGATCCAGGTCCCAGCCCATTTATAGGAACACAGTCTGATCCCACTCCTCGAGGCTCTACATCAACAGTTGCCTACCTTTGGAGGGCCTAGCTCTTTGTTCTATGGTTCCCCAGGGACTGTCCTTGATTCAGAGCTCCAGGCAGCCGTCTCTGTGGCACTCCTCCTCATATTCCTTATCTCCTTGTTTATACAGACTCTTCTCCCCACTCTCCAGCTGTAAGTGGAGTTCAGCCCAGTGCTCATCCATGGATCTCTGCCTCCACCTCCATTCATTGTTGGGTGTAGGTTCTGTGATGATACTTAAGAGTGGTTATTCATTTGATTATAGGGGTGTCCTGTTTAGGCAATCCCTCTATTATTGATTGGGCACCTATCCAGTGACATCCTCTGGGTTCCTGGGGTTTCCCTAGCACCCAGTCTCCCTCAAGCCTCGCATTGGCTTCCTCTATTAAGATCTCCATCTCTTTTCTCTGCCTCTTTGTTGCTCTTCTCACTCAAACATCTCCTTCTCTCATGACCTGTTACTACCTCTCCTTGGTTGCTACCTCTTATGGTCCCAATTAGCTAATGAGATCTTCTCCATTTTCTCTTCCTAGGGGAATTCCTTGCTGTCTCTCTTAAGCTGCTTCTGATCTCAAACTGAACAAGGTGGTGGTTTGCAGCTTTAGTATTCTTCGTATTTTGTCTAAAATTCACTTATCAGTGAGTACATCCCATGCCTATATTTCTGGACTTGTGATACCTCACTAAGGAGGATATTCTCCAAATCCATCTATTTGCCTGCAAACTTTAAGATGTCCTGCTTTATTACTGCTGAATAGTACTCCATTGTGTAGATACACCACAGTTTGTAAATTCATTCTTCAGTTGAGAGGCATACTGCTGCTATAAACAAACTTCAGCTAATGAGTTTGGGTATCTTTAGGGTATATGCCCAATAGTGGTATTGCTAGATCCTTAGGGAGATTGATTCCCAGTTTCCTGAGAAACCACCATACTGCATTCCAGAGTGGCTGAACAAGCTTACACTCCCATCAACAATGGAGAAGTGTTCCCCTTGCTCCACAACCTCTCCAACATAGGCTGTCATCTGTGTCTTTTATCTTAGTCATTCTGACAGGTGTCAGGTGGTATCTCAAAGTTGTTTTGATTTGCATTTCTCTGATGGCTAAAGATGTTGAGCACTTTTTCAAGTGCCTTTCAGCCATTGGTAATTCTTCTGCTGAGAATTCCCTATTTAGTTCTGACCCTTATTAGTTCTGAGCCCCATTTTTTGATTAGGTTATTTGAGTTTGGGGAAACTAGTTTCTTGAGTTCTCTATATATTTAAGAGAACAGTCCTATGTCATTTGTAGGGTTGGTGAAAATATTTTCCCATTCTGTAGGCTGTCTTTGGTCTTATGGACTGTGTCTTTGACCTCACAGAAGCTTCTCAGTTTCAGGAGGTCCCACTTATTGATTGTTGATCTTAGTGTCTGCACTACTGGTGTTATATTTAGGAATTGGTAACCTGTGCCAATGTGTTAAAGGATATTTCCCACTTTCTTTTCTATCAAGTTCAGCATAGCTGGGTAATGTTGAGGTCTGTGATTCACTTGGATTTGAGTTTGGGACAGGGTGATATGATTGGATCTATTTGCATTCTTTTATATTATTATGAAAAAGTCATATTTTTTATCCATGTATCCCCTTGTTCATACTACCATCTAGTTAGGGCAACAGCATTTGTTAAAAATACTATCTTTTTTCCATTGAATATTTTTGGTCTCTTTGTCAACGATGTTGTCAGGTGTTCATAGGTGTGTTGGTTAAGGTTGGGGTCGGCGATTTGATTTCATTGATCCACAAGTTTGTTTTTATGCCAGTACCAGGCTGTTTTTATTACTGTAGCTCTATAGTATAGGTTGAAGTTGGAGATGGTGATACCTCCTGAGGTTCTTTTGTTGAGCAGAATTGTTTTAGCAATCCTGGCTTTCCTGTTATTCCATATGAAGTTGAGTATTGTTCTTCCAAGGTCTGTAAAAAAAAAATGTGTTGAGATTTTGATGGAGATTGCATTGAATCTGTAGATTGCTTTTGGTAGGATTGCCATTTTTACTATGTTGATATTACCTATCCAGGAGCATGGGAGAGCTTTCCATTTTCTGATATACTCTTCAATTTCTTTCTTCAATGATTTAAAGTTTTTGTCAAACAGATCTTTTACTTCTTTGGTTAGAGTTATGCTGAGGTATTTGATGCTATTTGCAGCTATTATAAAGGGTGATGTTTCCCTTATTTCCTTTTCAGCTCTTTTATCCTCAGTGTATAGGAGAGCTATTGATTTTTTGAGTTAATCTTGTATCCTGCTACACTGCTGAAGGTGTTTATCAGCTGTAGCAGTTCCTTGAAAGAATTATGTGGGTCACTTATGTATACAATCATATCATCTGCAAATAGAGATAGCTTCACTTCTTCTTTTCCAATTTGTATGCCCTTAATCTCTTTTCCTTCCCTTATTGCTTTAGCTAAAACTTTGAAAACTGTATTGAATAGATAAGGGGAGAGAGGACATCCTTGTCTAGTTCCTTATTTTAGTGGGATTTCTTTGAGTTTTTCTCCATTTAGTTTGATATTGGACATTGGCTTGCTGTAAATCGCCATTATTATATTTAGGTATTTTCCTTGTATTCCTGACCTTTCCAAGTCTTTTATCATAAAGGAGTGTTGGATTTTGTGAATGACTTTTTCAGCATCTAGGGAGATGATCATGTGATTTTTTTTCCTTCAGTTTTTTTCTTTTTTCATTTTTTTAAATTATAAAACAAAGTCTTTCTTATCCATGCATACCCTTACTTCCCCTCCTTTTCCCCTTCCAACTCCTCCTAGTCTGCCTTCAGCCTCTCTCCTCCCCATTCCCCAGCCCTTCCACAAAAAGAGCAAGAAGTCCCAAGGTAGATCAGTTCAGCATTCACTCCAGGCAAGTCCAATTTCCTCATCCTAGGTGTTCCTCTGGAAGAAATGAGGTCCAAAGTGCCAGTCCATGCATAGACACACAGTATGATCCCCCTCCCTCCGAGGATCCACATACTGCCCATGTCAGCGGACATTTGCCTATACTTGGAAGGTCCAGTTCCTCCTCCCAATAGTTCTCCAGTGGCTGTTCCTGATCCAGTGAGTTCCCCAGAACTCCAGCCAGCCATCACTGTGAGAATTTTCCTCACAATCCCTATCCTCTTACACATACAGGCTCTCCTCTACTGCTCTCAGCTGGTCAAGGGACTCAGCACAGTGATCAGCCATGTATCTCTGCCTCTACCTCTATTCATTGTTGGGTGTAGGTTCTGTGATGGCAGTTAGGGTGAATATTCATTTGATTATGGGGAAGTCCTATGTAGGCAACATCTTCACTATTGGTTGGAGACCTAGCTAGGGACATCCTGTGAGTTCTTGAAGGTTTCTGTAGCACCTGGTCTTTTTCCATTCCCACATCGGCTTCCTCCATTAAGATCTTCATCTCTTTTTTTCTCTCCCTCCTTGTTGCTCCTCTCACTCAATCATCTCCTTCTGTCATGATTTGTTCCCACACCTTCCTCGTTGCAGCCCCTAATGCTCCCAATTAGCGATGGAGACCTTCTCTATTTTCTCTTCCTAGGGGAATCCCTGGATATCTCTCTTAAGTTCCTTCTGCTACCAAGCTGTTCAGGGGTTGTTGTTTGCAGCTTGGGTGTTCTTTGCTTTTTGTTTAAAATTCACTTATGACTGAGTACATCCCATGCCTATCTTTCTGGGTTTATGATGCCTCACTCAGGACAATATTCTCCGAATCCATCTATTTACCTGCAAATTTTAAGATATCCTGCTTTATTACTGCTGAGTAGTACTCCATTGTGCAGATGTACCACAGTTAATACATCCTTAAGTTGAGGGGTATGTAGGTTGTTTGCAGGCTCTTGCTATTATGAATAATATTGCTATGAACATAGTTGAGCTAATGCTTTTGGAGTGCAAATGTGCATCTTTAGGGTATATGTCCTGAAGTAGTATTGCTGGATCCTTGGGGAGAGTGATTCCCAGTTTTCTGAGAAACCTTCATACTGCATTCCAGAGTGGCTGAACAAATTTACACTCCCACCAACAATGGAGGAGTGCTCCCCTTGCTCTGCAGCCTCCCCAGAATAAGCTGTCTTCTGTGTCTTTTGTCTTAGCCATTTGTAATTTAGCCTTTTAGCCATTTGTAATTCTTCTATTGAGAATTCCTTTTTAGTTCTGAACTCCAGTTTTTGATTGAGTTATTCAAGGTTTTGGGCTCTAGTTTCTTGAGTTCTCTATTTTAGAGATCAGTCCTCTGTCACTTATAGGGTTGGTGAAAATCTTTTCCCATTCTGTAGGCTGAAAGGCACTTGAAAAACTGCTGAACATCTTTAGCCATCAGAGAAATGCAAATCAAAACAACTTTGAGATACTACCTGTCAGAATGGCTAAGATTAAAAACACAAATGACAGCCTATGCTGGAGAGGTTGTGGAGCAAGGGGAACACTCCTCCATTGTTGGTGGGAGTGTAAACTTGTTCAGCCAGTGTGGAGTGCAGTTTGGAGGTTTCTCAGAAAATTGGGAATCAATCTCCTGAAGGATCCCCCAATACAACTTTTAGGGATATACCCTAAAGACACACATTCACGCACCCAAAATCATTAGGTTCACTATGTTCATAGCAGCATTATTCATAATAGCAAGAACCAGGAAACAACCTAGATGCCCCTCAATGGAAGAATGGATTAACAAACTACGGTACATCTACACAATGGAGTACTACTCAGCAGTAAGAAAAAATAATTTCCTAAAATTTGCAGACAAATGGATGGATTTGGAGAATATCCTCCTGAGCAAGATATCACTATCTCAGAAAGAAAAGCAGAAGATGTATTCACTCATTAGTGGACTTAATGTGTGTGTGTGTGTGTGTGTGTGTGTGTGTAAAGAGAGATGTCATTGTACACAAGAGCTCAAGGCTAGAACATAGCTAAATGACACAATACCTCACTTCTGCACTGATGGCCTCTGGCAGGAGTTTGGGTGAGGAAGGACTTGTTTTCTTTAAGGGTCGGGCCACATGGAGTTTAATTATGCTCCAGTAAGTAAATGAGCAGCGTGAATGGGCATTTTTTTGTAAATGGGAAGATCATAAGAATGGGCATGAATCTGAGAGGAGTGATAACTGAGTTTGATGGAGTGCATGATGTGAAATCACCAAATAATAAATATATAAACAAAAAACAAAAACAACAAAAAACCCTCTGGGACATAATTACAAGGACAAAGCCTGCAAAACTGTGCTGTAAAAGAGGGAGCTAAGGTACAGACTTGAAGGGCAGAAAAAATAATCAATGGAATTATGACAAAGAATTCAATCTGAGAAAAGAAATATACATCCAAGTGTGAGCAATATATAGAATTCCATTCAGATACAACCAGAAAACCCCATTCCCTGTCATATCATAGCTAAAATATTAAGCACAAAAGACAAAGAAATACTGAAAGGTGCAAGAGAAAAGTGTCAAGTTACTTACAAAAGCAAACCTATCAGAATAATAGCAGACTTCTCAACAGAAACCCTAAAAGTCAGAAGAACATGAATTGATGTGTTTTGAGTGCTGAGAACAAATAACTGCAAAGCAAGGCTACTATGTCTTGCAAAGTTATCCTCTAAAATCTAAGGAGAAAGACAGATCTTCTATGGTAAACATAAACTAAAGCAATTTGTGTCCACTAAGTCAGCATTACACATGGTTCTTAAAAGAATACTGTACAGAGAAGAGGAAGAAAGCTCAAGGAAAAAGTAAATCACAAAAGCTCAAGAAAGAACACAACTTATTAGAAGTATGGATTAAAAATAAAAATTAGGATATTGGCCTGGAATGGTGGCACATCCATTTACTCCCAGCATTGGGAAACAGAGGCACGCAGGTCTTTGTAAATTTAAGGCCAGTGTGGTCTATATAGAGAGTTCCAACTGAGCCAGGACCATGTCTCAAAAAAAGAATTTGAAATAATCAAACGTTATCAACACAGTAAATAAGCACCTAAGATGAAGGAAATATTAATACACACCAGTCAATAATAGCTCTAAAAGTGAATTGTCTTAGCAACTAAAAGTCACAGATTGGCTGAGTTGATCAAAATACAATTTTTTTTCTGCCCTAAAGAGCCTCACTTCACTAAAACACATAGAAACTGAGAGTGAAAAAATAGAAAATGGTATTTTAAGAAAATAGAATTCAAAACCCTATCAGGAGCTTCTGCTCTAGTAGACTTTAATCCAAAATTAGCCAGAAGGGATAAAAAGGTGATTACATATTAATAAAGGAGGTGTATTAGTCAAGGCTCTCTAGAGGAACAGAACTGATTGTGAGGTGGGGAAGTTAATATTTTTTAGAGTAGCTTACAGGCTATGTTCAGTGTAGTTCCACAATTGCAGTCTCCTGATGGAAAGACCAAGGATCTGGAAGTTTCAGTTGACGAGACTGAATGTCTAAGCTGTCACAGTCTGCTGCTGGTGTCCCAGAGAGGTCCTAGACAGCTGTTACTCTTTATTCTACATTAGACTCCCAAAGAATGTTCTAATACCAACAATGAATGGCATAACAACAGAAAGATGACCTTATCAGTGAGAGTGAGGACAAGTAGGCAAAGAGCAGCTTCCTTCTTTCATACCCTTTTATGTGGTCATAATAGGGCCAGTAAGATGATTCAGCAAGTAAAGGCATTTTATGCCAAGCCTGACCATCTGAGTTTAATTCCTGGAACTCACATGGTGAATGAACAACTTCCATAAATTTTCCCTTGACCTCAACCCATGTGTGTTGTAGTTGCACATGTGTGTACATCCAAGTGTGAGTATGCACACACATGCATGTGAACAAAAGCACACACAGACACATACAGTATAATTTTAAAAAATTAAGGCCACTGAGAAGGCTTGAGGGGTAAAGGTATTTGTTCTCAGGCTTAACAACATGATTTTGATCCCTGGAACTCACATGGTAAAAAGAAAAGCCAACTGACATATGTTTTCTTCTGACCTCCATACATGTGTACACATGTGTGCACAAACACACACACTCAAACTAAAGAGATGCCAAAATAGTCAATATTTATAACCTATAAAACAAAAGAAAAATACAATTCACCAGATGTAGTCAGGTTTCTGGCCTATCCAGCCCAATGTCCAGACCTGCAGTTCCACAGCCATTTAATCCCAAGTAATCACACAAAGTTTTATATTAATTACAAACTGCTCAGCCTATGGCTCAAGCTTATTGCTAGCTAGCTCTTGCAACTTAACTCAACCCATTTCTATTAATCTACATACTACCATGTGGCTAGTGGCTTTACCTATATTCCATTATATCTTGCTCTCTTGCTTGCACCATCTCTGTCTGACTCCACCCTCCTTCCCTTTATCTATGTGCAGATTTCCTGCCTGCCTATAAGATGCATTGCCATAGGTCAAAACAGTTTCTTTATTATCCAATGATAATTCACAGCATACAGAAAGATATCCTACACCGACCAGAACCTTTGGTACCCAGTTACGGTAGCTCTAAGAAGAATGTTTTACAGTTATGAGTGCTATATTAAAAAAAAACAGAGAGAGAGAGAGAGAGAGAGAGAGAGAGAGAGAGAGAGAGAGCCTCCCAATGCAGACTAATGCCATTTCACTTGGTCACCCACCAGAACTTGGCAGTAAGGCCCTATGGGAGAAGACACACACAGGACTTGAAGAAATCATGCTGATACTGAACTGAAAGCCTCCTTCCTGCCAGCTAGATTCCATAGTGCTATAAGATGGTAGGCTGGCATCTAGGAGAGAAATGTCAGTCTTATGAAGGTGTGAACCCTGTGAAGTACAATAACAACTCACCTGGAAAGATATGTCCATTGGTATAAGTATGGTATGAATCTTGAGTAGGAATAGCCCATAGTTGACTGGCTGAATTTAAGGCCTGCTCAACAGGAAAAAACTTATGCTTGATATGGTAAACCTAGCAAAAAGAAAAAAATCCTTGGCTAGAGAGGTTATAAAGGACAATCTAATATCATCTTTCTGTCAAGTTGTCATAATATCTTACTACCTTCTAAATACTTCCTCTCATATTTAAAGACTAGCTCAGCTCATACTCCTTATCAGAGAAGTTTCTTTTTGCAGTGGTAGAAATTAATATGGAGAATCCAAATTACCAACGTGCAGGGAATCAGTGACGATGAGGTAGTCATCCCAAAATGAGACATTCTCATATGGCTCAAGAAACATCACAGAGGAGGGGGCAGAAAGATTGTAAGATGTAAAGCTTGTAGAACATAGCTTCAAAACTGTCTTCTGGACATTACAGGTAGTTGCATTCAGGAACAACTGTGGTTGTTTACAGCTGTAGTTGTTTACACAAGATCTGCAAAAGAGTTTGGCCTGGTGCTTGGCTGTGGATCTCTGCATCTGCTTCCATCAGTTA
Source organism: Sigmodon hispidus (assembly GCA_004025045.1). Taxonomy (NCBI): domain Eukaryota; kingdom Metazoa; phylum Chordata; class Mammalia; order Rodentia; family Cricetidae; genus Sigmodon; species Sigmodon hispidus. The sequence goes on along the minus strand of PVIH01007401.1, from coordinate 16,353 downwards.
CTAGATGAAAGCTCTATGATGACAGTTATGGTATTCACCAATCTAATTACTGATGTAGACCAGTTCGGGAACTGTCTCCATTATTGCTAGTAATCTAAACTGGGGTCATCCTTGTGGATTCCTGGGAATTTCCCTAGCATCAGGTTCTCCCTAACCCCATAATGGCTCCATATATTAAGACATCTCTTTCACTGTTCTCTCTTTTTGTCCCTTACCGAACTTGACCATCCTGTTCCCTCATATTCTCATCCCCTATCTTCTTGCTTTTACTGTCCCTCCTCTCTCTGGGAGTCAAGTCAAAGAGAGGGATGAGTGATTATATTTGCAAGAGAGATCAATATCATAATGGAGAAACCCACAGACACAGTTAACCCGAGCTATTGGGAATTCACAAAATGTAGAGCAACAGCTGTAACTCCTACATGGGACTGGATATAGCTTGCTCTATTTAAGGGGCCCCAGGCAGTGGGATCAGGATCTATCCCTGGTGCATGAGCTGGCTTTTTGGAGCCCATGACCTATGGTGGGACACCTTGCTCAGCCTTGATACAGGGGGACAGGCTTGGACCTGCCTCAACTGAATGGACCAGGTTTTGCTGACTCCCCATGGGAGGCCTTGCCTTTTTGAAGGATGATACGGGGAGTGGAGCAGAGGGGCAAGGCTGAAGGTGAGTGGGAGGAGGGACCAGAAGGGGATCTATGATTGGCATGTAAACTGAATAAAAAATGTCTTTAGAAACCCACAATCTTCTGGCCCACAGTAGACTAAGGGGTGAGTGACACCCTACCCAGGCCAAGCAGAGACCACAATCTCCAAAACCTGGCCATGGGACACAGCCCTTGGAACACTACCCCAACTCAGCACTGCCCTAAATCAAAGCCAGCAGGGAAACCTTCTGCAGGCTCAAAAACCCCAGCAAAACTCAGCCTACTAGAAACCCCAGTTCCAAAACCCTGCCCCACTCCCAACCCAAGCCATCACCCAGCAACCTTAGTGACCTCAGGGATAACTGGAGACCTACAGATCCCCAGCCCTCAGCATACTAAGAGACTAAGAGACTAAGGGACTAAGAGAGTTCCTCAGTTCCTATTGGATCAAGAACAGATACCTGAGACTCTAAGTTTCTCAGCACCTACTGGATCAAAAGAGGCCACCTGAAACCCACAGTACGTCAGCACTTAATGGATTAAGAGGGGTCACTGTAAAACAGAAAACACTACCTCCAAGTGAACCAAGAACCCAAATTGGACCAAGAGTGGCTTCCTGAGACACAGACACACACAGAACAGAGTGTACCAAAATCAGCTCCCTAAGATCCAGACAAATCCTGTGGTAAACCAAGGAAACAATAGGCAGACACCAGTGCAAGAATACATATAATAACATAAAGAACAACATGGCACTACCAGAAGAATCTGGTGGTTCTAAAACATCAAGACCTGAGCATGGCAACGCAGAAGAAGCAGAAGGAAATGACCTTAAAAACAACTTTATGAAGATGATAGAAGCCTTAAAAGAGGAAATAAAGAATTCCCTTAAAGAAACAGAAGAAAATACAAAAAAAAAATGGAAGAGATTAACAAATCCCTGAAAGAAAATAAAAAAAAAAACAAGAAAAAGAAATCAAACAGGTGAAGGAAACATACCAAAATTTAAAAATAGAAATAGAAGCAATAAAGAAGACACAAACTGAGATAATGCTGGAAATAGAAAATCTGAAGAAAAGAGCTGGAACTACAGATATAAGCATAACCAAAAGAATGCAAGAGATGGAAGACAGAATCTCTAGAGTGGAAGATTCAATAGTGGAAATAGATACATTGGTCAAAGAAAACACTAAAACCAAAGAGTCATAACACAAAATGTCCAGGAAATATCGAACACAATGAAAAGACCAAACCTGAGACTAAGTGGAATTGAAGAAGGAGAGGAATACCAGCTCAAAAACACAGATAATATATTCAACAATATCATAGAAGAAAACTTTCCCAACTTAAAATATGCCTATAAAGATTCAAGAAGCTTACAGAACACCAAATAAACTAGACCCCCCAAAAAAAATGTCTGCATGCCACATAATAATCAAGCCACTAAACCTACAGAACAAAGGAAAAAAACAAAGAACTAGAAAGGAAAAATGTCAAGTTACCTATAAAGGCAGACCCATCAGAATAACACCAGATTACTTAAAGGAAATAATGAAAGCAATAAGGTCCTGGTTAGATGTTATACAGACACTAAAAGACCATGGCTGCCAACCCCTACTACTATAACCAGCAAAACTATCAATCACCATAGATGGAGTAAAGATATATTGTGACAAAACCAGATTTATACAATACTTATCCAAAAACCCAGCCCTACAGAAAGCACTAAAGGGAAAACTCAAACCTAAGGAAACCAGATACACCCATGAAACCACAAGCAGTCAATCCTACAGCAAGGGGAACACTCCTCTATTGTTGGTAGTAGTCTAAGCTTGTTCAGCCACTCTGGAATGCAGTATGGTGGTTTCTCAGAAAACTGGGAATCAATCCCCCCAATGATTCAGAAATACCACTTATTGGGCATATACCCAAAGGATGCACATACTTACCCCAAGGGCATTAGCTCAACTATGTTCAGAGCAGCATTACTCTTAATAGCTAAAACCTGGAAAAGGAATGGATTAATTTGTGGTATATCTACACAATGAAGTAGTATTCAGTAGTTAAAAAATTACATCCTAAAATTAGCAGGCAAATGGGCAGATTTTGGAGAGTACCATCTTGAGTGAGGTAACACAGAACCAGAAAGATAGACATGGTATATAAGTGGATTTTAGACAAAATCAAAGAATATCCAGGATGCAAACCACAACCCCTGAAGAGCTTAGGGTCAGAAGGAACGTAAGAGAGACATCCAAGTATCCCCCTGGGAAAAGAAAATAGAAAAGATCTCCTGAGTAAATTGGAATCATGAAGGGTAGTGACCAAGGAGAAGTGGGAACAAATCATGAGAGAAGGAGATGGTTGAGTGAGAGGAGAAACAAAAAGGAAGAAAAAAAGATGGAGATCTTGATAAGGGAAGCCAAAGTGGGCTTGGAAAGAGACCTGGTATTAGGGAAAAGTCCAAGAATGCACAGGATGTCCCTGGCTAGCTCTCCAACCTATAGTGGAGGGGGTGCCTAAACAGGACTTTCCTATAATGAAATGAATAATCATTCTAAGTGTCATCACAGAACTTACATCCAACAATGAATAGAGGTGGATGCAGAGATTCATAGCTAAGCACCAGGTCGAGCTCCTGGTCCAGCTGAAGAAAGAGAGAGGAGAGTGTATATGAGCAAAGGGATCAGGATCAGGAAGGGGAGACTCACAGAGGTGGCTGACTGGAGCTATGGGGAGCTCACTAAATCAGAAACAGGGACTGAGGAACCTTCAGTAAAAGGAACTAAACCGTCCAAATTAGATGACTGTTGAATGGCACAGACAGTTTGTGGAGCCTCTCTATTATTATTAAAAGAAGGTCTTTTTCCCATGTATCCCCCTGATCACCCATCCTTCCTCCATCCCCATGCCCCCTATCCCCTCCCTAAAAAGGGCAGCAAGTCCCAAGGTGGGTAGCTCAGCATGGAGCATCCACCCCAGGCAGGTCTGGTTTTCTCATCCCAACCTCAAGGCTGGATTAGGCACTCCTCTGCAGGGAATGGGATTCAAGGTGCCAGCTCATTTACAGGAACACAGTCTGATCCCACCCCTCAGGGCTCTACATACTGCCCATGCTAATCAACAGTTGCCTACCCTTAGATGGCCTAGATCTTTGTCCTATGGTTCCCCATGGACTGTTCATGATTCAGTGTGCTCTCCAGCGCTCCAGGCTGCCATCTCTGTGGGACTCCTCCTCATACTCCCTATCTCCTTGCTCATACAGACTCTTCTCCCTCACGGTCCAGCTGTGGAGCCTCTTGCAGTAGGATCAGAGTATGTTCCTGGTGCATGAACTAGCATCTTGGAACCCATTCCCTACAGAGGAACACTTAACCCAGCCTTAATACTGGGATGATGGAATCTGATCTACTTCAAATGGATACACCAGACTGAACTGACACACCTTGGGTCTCTTTGCCCTCCTTGGGGAATGTAGGGGGGTGGAGATGGGGTGAGGGGAAGCTGAGGGAGGACTGGGAGGGACTGGGAGGAGGGAAGGGAGGGCAAGCAGGGGTATACATGAGATAAAAAACTTTTAAATAAAAAATGAGAAAATGTCTTTAATAAAAGATCTTCACAAGAACAACCTAGTTGATAATTCAGCATGATGGAAAAGGGAGTCAAAGGTCTCACTCACTCCCAGTTGAAATGCTACAAGAAGTTCATGGCTGGCAGAGAAGACAAAGGTTAGTTTTCTTCAGGGGTGGGGCCTTTGGTAGCTTGTCCATATTACCAAGAATAGTCCTTCTATGCTCATGTGCTTGTTGGCAACACTAATTGAACTCAGTAGGTTTTAAATACACACATATATAAAGAATTAAAATTTAAATATTTATATTAAATAATTTAATAATAGTATATTGGGTTTAAAAAAAATAGTAGGTTCAAGATTGTATCCAGTAGCCACATATGTTTTCCTAGACTATTTTCTTTGTCTATGACCTTGGGAAATAAAATGCTTTCAAAGTGAATAAAAATAGGGATCTCTTAAATAAATATCCTATTAATGTACCCTAGGGTCTAAGAAAAATGACTATAATTCAAACCCCAAAGCAGTAGACAGCAAAGAGTAATAAAGATCAACATAGAAATTAATAAAATAGAGAACAAAAAAATAGTTCTTAGGAGGAAAAAAAGACTGAGAAACCCCTAACCAAATTAACTTCCCCAAAAGACCTGAATTAATAAAATTGCAGAAGAAAAGGGAGTTATTATACTCCAATAAAATCCAGAGACTCATTGAGAAATACTTGGAAATTTTCTAGTCCAAAAAATATAGAGTAGATAAAATGGACAAATTTCTAAACACCTATGATGTATAAAAATTAAATCAAGATGATTTAAACAACTTAAACAGGCCCAAAACAAAAACAGGATTAAAGTACAAATAAAAATTCTCCAAAGTAAAGATTTATTAGACAGATTCACTGCCAAATTCTTTCAAACTTTTAAAAAGTCAACACTAATGTTTCTCAAACTGTTTCATAAAATATAGTCAATAGATATAACAAAACTCATTTTGGAAAACCAAAATTGCCCTGATTGTAAACTGAATAAGAAAACAACAAAAGAGAAAAGTATAGACTAATTTTTGTGATGAATATACATGCAAAAATTCTCAACAAAAGTCTCAAAAAATTCTCAAAAAAATACAATCTGTATTACAGAACACACTAAGAAGTATGTGACAAACCTATGGCTAACATTATATTAAATAGCAACAAAACTTGTGATGGTTTTCTCTAAAATCTGAAATAAGACAAGAATGTGCACTATCTCCTTTCTTACTCAATATAATGTTTGATGTCTTAGCTGGAGCAGCATTATGTTGTCTTTCTTGTTATAAGAAAAAGAAATAAAAGATAAACAAGTAGAAATGGAGGAAGTCAAACTGTCCTTATTTTCGAATGACTTGGATGTAAAAGACATTAAATCCTCATGAGAGAAAACTCTTAGAATTGATAAACCTTGCATCAAAGTTAACAAGATACAAATCAACATGCACCATACAATAATAAATAGACTTGCCTAGAAACAAATAGTGGAAAGACAAGGAGTGGGAAAGGGAGAGAGAAAGAAAAAAATTCATGACAGATAGGGTACTACCTTTCAGGAACTCTGAGGGAACTATTGACTCTCTGCAGTCCCCAGGACAGCTGTACTACCATGGCCTACCTTATAAAACAGATACCAAGTTTACCAGATGAACCAGAGTTATCAGTGCCACTGCATTTTGGTCCCAGCAGGCGGTGCTGCAGGTCTCACAGCCCATGACTATGACGTCCCTGACATGTGTTAATCCCTTGCGCGGTAGGAGTTGGTATGAGTGGCTTCAGGGCTTCAGTCAAGGTGAGAAGGGGGAGGAAAGGAGTTAGAAACTAGGAGCCCAGAGTGCACAAGGCACCAAGGTGGAGGGTGAGTCCATTGCAGTCCCCTACGTAGAGCAGGTTCAGTCATGGCTGTGGACTTTAGGGACCCCAAGAGTGGTTTCCGCCACTGCGAAGTGATTCTGTTCATCAATGAAGAGGTGCTGAGGAATGGTGGTGGCCCTGGCTTCTACCTGACCTTCCGTTCACGGCCCTGGAAGGATATAGAAGATGGTCTGAAGTCTGTCGTGGCTGATACCCATGTACCGCGCACCATCAAGAGGGCCTGCGCCTGGAGTGCTCTGGCCCTGGGAGTGAGGGTGGCTACTAGGCAACGAGAAAAGCAGTCTCGACGTGTCAAGCATCTGCACAATCAGGTAGAAAAGCATGAGGCAGCCACCTGGACTTTGGCCACAGATCTGCAACGGCTACGTGAGGAGCGTGATGAAGTGGTCTCTGAGCTTCGCAGTGCGAGAGACAATCTGAAGCAAGTGCTCCACGAGCGTGATATGCTACACAAGAGGCTGATTGAGTTCGAGCTGTCACAGCAACTTCTCGCTGAGTCACAAGATACTGAGTATCCAGGTACTCTGCCATGGCCTCTAATTGTCAAAGAACATATACAGGCTCTTGACACAAACTTGCAGAGTGGGCAATATGCAGTGTCCCTGGAGAAAGCCCAGATGGCATCCGTAACAGATATGCCAAGATCCCTTAGTCTGTTGAGTCTAGGTCCCACAGCTGCCTGTATCGCTGCATTATTGCCAGTGGCATTCCCTCCTCCATCTAGAGTACTTGCTGAAGGGGAAGAAGAAGCTCCATCCACTAGTCCCTTGCCTGCAGTTGACCACAGTGAGATCCCTGTGCCAGGGCCTGAGGGCCAAACTCATGAACAAAAACTAATCTAGATATAACCAAAGGAGCTGGAAAGCTCTGGCAAGAAACAAGCTCCTCATTAGGGAGGGGGAAAATGAATGGAGATGTATTCCAAAGAAAAATCATTTCCAAAATGCCCGTTCCTAATAATATATGTTATTTTTTTTCTTTTATTTACTTCATATACTACTTGAAAATTGACCAAGTAAAATTTTTCACTATTTCACTAGCAAGCAATAACCTCTGGGCTTGTTTGCTGTGCTAGGGGATTTAAACCATGACCTCAAACAAGCTATGATAGTACTCTACTGATGAGCTATACCCTTAATCTGCAATTACTTTCTTTCACACAGCAAATCTAACTGCATATATAGATCTTTTTCTCCAGATTTAATTATACATGCATATGTGTGTATGTATATACAATATATATATGTGTGTATGTGTTGTATTGTTTTTTTAAAGGGTGAAATTATACTGAATATGTCAATTTATTTTTAAATAGAAAAACATTTCCAGTTGCAGGTATGTTTACAGGTGGACAGTAGTTGACTGCTATCCATTTAGTTACCAGACTGAAGAAGCTGATGTTATGGAACATTCTCTTCTCTTTTTCTGTACTCTCCTTAACTACCTTCTTGCACAACACCAGATCTTCTGCAGGGCACAGCTATGTTTTTAAAACAAAAGATGCAGTGTGCTCCAAGTACATTGCTTTTTCTTTGAAAATGCTATTGCTACTTCTTTAATTTGCTTTTATAACATTCATGGGTGCTATTCTTTGTGTCTCTAAGTTCTAGAAACTTTGCATGAAGCTGAAGAATTCCCAGCTTCCAGTGTTTGAATCTTCATGAAATACCCTTCAGCAGCAGCCTTCGCCTCAGTAGACCTCAGCTAGCTGCTGCTACAAAGAACATGTGAAATTGAGAAGAAAATGTCTGAGTATCTACTTTAGAAAAACAAAAAGCATACAGATTTTGTAAGAACTTAATCCACTGACATTCCAGAGTTCAAAGAGATTCAAAAGTCCAATGTAAAATTTTAGAGGATGTCACAAGTTTGTTGAATTTGATTCATTAGTCCTTTGAATGGTTACTGCTAAATTGGCGTATGATAAAAACTATAGTTAAATTATCCAGTGTGCACATGGGTAAGGCTGCCCAGGTGATAGTAGAGAATATAATTTCAGATATGGTGTGGATCTTGGTGTCCTTTGTCCTTCATGAGATATAACCTTCAGAAAAAAACTCTATTGAAAACAAAATAAGATCCATTTGTGTAAGTTGGGGGCAACATTAAGAGACTCTCGTGTAGGAGAACATTGAAAAACAAAATGGCCTTGTTAATATTTAACTTCTCCCTTTATCAAGTGATTAATTAGATAATTAAGGAAGAATTTAAAGAGCTATAGTGTTTATAGCAAATTTGATAAATTTTGTATAATTTACAAAGCAAACAGTTATTGATTGTTTAGTGTTTGCTAGGAGTCGGAACTGTTAACTGGTATATATCATAATCCTTCTCGGTTAGTTTAGCAAAGAAGGAGCATAATAATTTAGAATACAAATTAGATCAGAACTGTTTTCTCTGTCTTCGTATGTGTTCCTAGGTAAAATCAATAGAAAGAATAGTTGGATCTATTGTATCAGTCAGTTTGGGGACAACATGAAAGATATCTTCATGGATGGATTTGAGTGACCAAAGTGTTTTTCTTGGTCTCAAGTTAGACAAATGAGCCACATAGCAAAGACCAGGAAGGTGGCCCCATGAAAACTCAGGCAGGGCTTTTCTGATTCTCTGGCCATTTCCTCTCTTGGGTGTCATAAGTGTTGTCCTGGCTTCTCACTATCTACCTGGAAGATCACTAGGTTATCTTGAAGTATTTAGGAGAATGTTGGCTACATCCTCTAGCCCTCAACCCTGAACTGCCTCCATCTCAAGTCTCTCTCCTGTCAGAAGTGATGAGGAATATCAGGGCTACAACAGACTTTGTATGGATGTTGCTTCTTTGGGAGGATTAATTGGGTTTTAAATAGAACTGATGGGTAGGAAGACACACTTCCCAGACTCCTCTTCCAGTAGGTATAGGATTTGCGGCTTTCTATTCCTCTGGGTCAGTGGCAGCAAGGCAAGAAGGAGCCATGTTGGAGTTGGACCTGGTAGGTTAGAGTCACCTTCAGTGTGAACTACAAATGTCTCTGAGATCCCTGAAGGATCCTGCCCAGCTAACCAGGATCCACTTTATCAGTCTTTCTGATGTTAATTGGAAATGGAGATTTGCATTTCAGAGATTTGTTCATTTTCCTTACATCCCAATGAGGTGAAGTTCAACCTCATTCCCTATTAGAAATCTGATCCTCTTGTGATGATTACCAAGAATTAGAAGCACCTCTGTGATGCCTTCAATCCATTATAATTTTTCCAGCTACTTTCATTATGTGAGTCTGCATGGGCCCTTGCAGTGGACACATCTAGAGTTTCTGAGCTAGGACTGTGAGGTGAGTGTTTCTCTCTTATACCTGGGATCCAACATCCCTTTGTAGAACAAGAAGTCATTTTCCTGAGGCTCCCCACAGTTCCCTAATATGAGTAGAAATCTCTCTTGCTTTTTTGCCCTCCAAGGCTTTGTCCTCATACTCCCATATACAATTTTTTCTTTCCTTTCTTCCATCTTTCCTTTCTCCTCCTTCCCCATCTCTCCTTCCACCACTGACTCTCTCTCTCTTCTTCCATCCATTTGTCCACCATCTATCTGTCTTGTGTAGCCCACACTTCTCTTTAACTCACTAGCTAACTGATGATCCTGCACATCCTCTTGCTTCTGCCTCCTGAGTGCTGGGACAATACGTGTGGCCCACCACTCCTAGGTTTATGTGAAGCCAAGGAATGCCACCCAGAGCCTTGTGCATGCTAGGTTCTAATTGAACTACATCCTCTGAGCCTCTCTCCTACACATAATCTTACCAAGGTGCTTATGATTCTGGAAAGAGCCAAGCCATAGACTAGTCACAAAATGAATATTCCATGAGGCATAGCAATAGTATAGGCTGACTACCTGCTTAGTATTGGGAGAGGAAAAGTGACAAATTACAAAAGTGACTCTGCCTCCATGGTGTTTTCATCTCTTGGATTTGTAGAGTCTGGAGTGCTAAAGAGAAAGGAGTGCACAAAGGATATTAGCCCCAAAGCTAGACTGTCTGTGTTGGGGCATGTTTTATGATATTCTTTGGAATATAGGAAAGACAGGACACAAATGAGACTTGGGAGTATCATGGTTCATTTTAGTGTGGACCAATAGCATCAAGATTACTGGGGCATTTGTTAGTTGTAAATTCTCAAGTACTACTTCATGCATACTGACTCCAGACATTCTGGAAGTGATTATCTAGCAGGCATGACAGATGCAGGCCTGAATTTGAGATTTGTATTAATCCACAGCATAATGTGGACAAATTGTCCTAGGTCTCATTAGGGCTGTTTTATCTCAACAGACCTTTCTATTTATACTCTGAGGTCCACCAAAATATCTTTAGATCTCTATGTGTAGTTTTTATATAGATTAATCTGATCCCCTAATGTTACACAGATTTTTTTTCCACATCAAGTTGACAGAGTCTTTGACTAGATTCATTCATAATGGCTTCCAATTCCTTCTTTTATCCTAGTCTGAACACATGAAGGGAAAAACAGTAGAGTGTTTTGCTGGAGGGGGCTGGACTAGAAAGCCAAAGAATTGTGCCCAAAATGCTGCTCTGCTTTGTAACCTTAAACATGTTACCGAATATTCCAAGCCCCCTCAAGTATTGGCTCCTGTATCTACCATCTGGTTGTTCTCTGTAATGATGTGGTAATAGTTTGTAGGAATAGCAAATAAGAACCTACACATATCATTGAGTGCTTAGTATTTGAGGCCTTATGGCTAATATGTTTATGCTGTTTGTGGCTGCTAAGGTTTGGATGTTGTTTATCCCTCCCTGAAAAGTTTATGTGTCAAAGGCTTGGTTCCCCAGGAGGAGAAGTCCTTAAAGAAAAGTCATTAAGCTATTGGGAGCACTACCAGACAGGATCATTCTTCTCTTGGAGTGAATTCTGAGAACATGTTGTAAAAGTATGAGTGTGAGTCCTGATTTTTTGTTTGGATTCCTGTTTCAAGATATAATTTCTACCTCATTCACATGCACTGCCAGGTGATTCAGTCAGGCCCTTAATAGAGTATAGCAGATGCTATTGACATACTTTGGAATCTCTGGAAATGAGAGATAAATAAGCCTGTTTTATTTTTCTGCAAATTTTTCACTTATTTTGGAGATTATAATATAATGATATCATTTATTCCTTCTTTTTTCCTCCCACTGAACCCTCCATTATACCCACTGTATTCTTTTCCAAGTCCATGTCCTCTTTTTTATTAATTGTTGTTACATACATATATGATATGGATATACATATATTTCTAAACATAACCTGCTCTGTCTGTATAATGTTACTGCAATGTGTGGTTTTAAGGCTGATCATTTGGTACCTATTAGCATGCTCTTCCCTGGGGAAGACTATTTCTCCCACTATCAGTATTCTTTAGTTTCCTATAGTTCTCTGTGTAGGGTTGAGGCGTCTCGAGTTTTATCTTCATCTGATGTCCATTGTCATTGTCCTTGTTCAGCTCAAGTTTAGGCAGTCATGTTGGTGAGAGTTTATGGATATAGCTTCCTACAGTCATAGGAGACACAATCTTACAGCAAACTCCCTGATCCTGTAGCTGTTATAATCTGCCTGATTCCTCTGCTACAATGTTCTCTGAGCCTTGTGTATGGGAGTGTTTTGTGAATGTAACCATTAGAACAGAGCTCCACAGCTCTGCATTTTGATTGACTGTGGTTTTCTGTGATTGTCTCTATCTGTTGCAAAGAGAAGTTTCCTTGATGAGTGGTGAGGCCTACACTCATTTGTGGTTATAATTAGGAATTGTGCAGATTTAGTAAAATGGTGGTTGGAGGTTCTCCTCCATAATTCATGACTTCACTAGCTCTGAGTGGTTGACTATGTTTTCAGTACCAGGCATGGCTTCACTCTTGCTAAACAAGTCTTAAGTTCAATTAAACAGATGTTGGTTACCAGCAAAGTATGTATGCTACTACTGCACACTTAGTATCATGCCTTGCTGGTTGTTATTGTGGCTCATAGACATCATAGCTAAGGATGTGTGTTGGTTGTTTCTTTTTTTGGAAGCTTGTGTGTTGCCTTCTGGTACAATGAAAGCTAGTCCTTGGGGAAGATTCTCATTTTCTGTATTTATTTCCTTCCCCTCCCTAAAGAGCTCCGCTTTCCCATTTCCCCAAACAGATCACTTACACTGTACTATTCCAATCTCTATTACCCCAAGCCCTACCCCCGCAAAATGGCTTCTTTATACTTGCCTGGCTCCTACAATTACTCCAACTTATGAACTCACATCAGACGATTTGTGAGAGAGCATTTGTCTTTCTGCATCTGGGTTACTTTATTCAGTATGATCTTTTCTAGTTTCCTTCATTTACCTGCAAAGTGTGTGATTTCACTTTTCTTTACAACTGAATAGTATTCCGTGGCTTATATGTATCATATTTTCCTTATCCATTCATCAATTAAAGGGTATTTCGGTTGATCCCATTTCCTATTGTGAATAGAGCAGAATGAACATGGTTGAGCAAATATCAGTGGTATAGGATGTCCTTTGGGCATATGCCAACAAGTGATATAGCTGGATCCTATGGATGTTTTTTTTAAAATTTTGTTTATTTGTTTGTTTTTACATTCAACCAAAGTTTCTCCTCTTTCCTCTCCTCCAAGTCCCTTCCCCCACCTCCCTTCTTCCTACCCCATCTCTGTTTCTCCTCAGAAAAGAGCAGCCCTTTCATGAATATCAGTCATTCATGATACATCAAGTTGCAGTGAGACTACTCACCTCCTCTTCTATTAAGACTGGATTAAGCAATACAGTTGGAGGAAAGGGTTCCAAAAGCAGCAGGAACAGAGATAAAGCATGCTCTCACTTTTAGGAGTCCCCCAAGAAGATTAAGCTACACAACTGTCACATATATGTAGAGAGTCTAGGTCAGTCCCATGCAAGCTCCCTGGTTGTCAGTTCAGCCTCCATAAGCCATTATGACCTTTGGTTAGTTGATTCTATGTGTTTCCTTGTGATGCCCTTAACGGCTCTGACTCCTACAACCCTTCTCTCTTTTCCAAAGAATTACCTGAACTCTGAATGTTTGTCTGTGGGGGTCTCTGCATCTGTTTCTATCAGTTGCTGGGTGAAGCCTCTTTGATGACAAGTGGGCTAGTCACCAATCATGTTTGTCTTTCTAGGTCTGATTATCTTATTCAGGATGATCTTTCCTAGTTCTACCCGTTTGCCTGCAAAGCTCATGACAATCTTACAAAAGCAATCTTCAGATTCAATGCAGTCCCCATCAAAATTCCAACACAATTCTTTTTAAAAAAAAACATGTATTTATTTATTTATTTGCCTTGGTGTTTTGCCTGGAACTGAAACTACAGACAGTTGTGAGCTGCAATGTGGGTGCTAGGAATTGAACCTCGGTCCTCTTGTAGAATAGTCAGTGCTCTTAACAGCTGAGCCATCTCTCCAGCCCGACAATTCTTTACAGAACTTGAAACAATACTCAACTTCATATGGGAAAAAAACCAGGATAGCTAAAACAATCACGTACAATAATAGAACTTCAGGAGGCATCACTATCCCTAATTTCAAGCTGTACAACAGAGCAATAGTAGTAAAAACCACATGGAATTAGTATAAAAACAGACAGGTTGGTCAGCTTATGATTTTGGCATCTGTGTCAAATATTAAATGGATAAAGTTACCTCTACTCTCGTGTTTGGGTCTTCAATTTCATATTATTATGACTATGAAATCTATCATGAAATCTTCTAGGAATGTTCTGTTTGTTCAGGATTGTTTTAAATATTCCAAGTCTTCTGTTGGTCCATTTAAATTTTGCAATAGTTTTTTTTTTCTATTTCTGGTAAAGAATGAGATGGAGATTTTGGTTGAGATTGCATTGAATCTGTAAACAGCTTTTGGTAAAATAGTTATTTTCACATAGAGTCCTTTGCTTTCTTGATTAGATTTATTCCAAAATAGTTCATTTTCTCTGAGGCTATCTCTAGTGAATGAGGATGTGTCCATAATCTGTGTATCTATATATTTGTTAATGGTATATATATAAACTGTTGATTTGTGAAAGATATCTTGCCACATTGCTGAATTTGTTTATTTATAGAAGGTTTCTAGTAGAATTCTTGAGACCTCTATAAAATTATGTCATCTGCAAATACAGTTTGTATCACTCATTTGTATCCCTTTAATTTCTTTCTCTTTCCTAGTACTTACAGCACAATACTGTAAAAAGAAGGGAGACAGTGAACAGTCCAGTCTCGATCCTGACTCTAGTGGGATTTCTTCAAGCTTTTCTACATTTAGGATAATGCTAGACAGGGATGTCTCACATAGAGCTTCTGCACAAAGCTTCTATTATCTTGAAGCATGTTCCTTCTAACCCTCCATTCTTTTGGACTTGTCTCTCATGAAGGCTTCTTGAAGTTTGTCTTTAAGTTCATTTGTGTGTTTTATTACATTTATTGAATTGCATATATTGAACTATCCTTGCATTTAAAGGATAAAGCCAAACTGGTCATGTTGGATAATCTTTTTTGATACATTCTGTATTCTGTTTGCAAGCATTTTACTGAGCATTCTTTTAGTTTATATTCATTAGGGATATTGGGCTATAGTTTTCTTTGTTGTTGTTTTGTGTCTATCTGGTTCATTAGGGATATTGACCTACAGTTTTCTTTTTTCTTGTTTTGTGTTTATCTGGTTCAGTATTAGTGATAAAGGCTTTTTAGGAATTTGAGAAATTACTCCTCCTCCTCCCCTCTCTCCCTCCCTCCCTCCCTCCCTCTCCCTCTCTTCTTTCCTCCCTCTCCCCCTCTCTCTCCTTTCTCTTCACCTCATCTTCTCCCCTCCCTCCTATTCCTTCTTTGTATACTTTAAGAAATGGCTTCAGATCTTCTTTGAAAGTCTGGTAAATTCTTCTGTGAATTCATCTAACCCTAAACTTTTTTTAAAAAATCTGGAAGGCTTTACTATTGTTTCAGTCCGATTTGTTATGGGTCTGCTTACATGGGGAGTTCTTCTTGGTTTAATTTTGGTGGTTTAACTGAACCTAAAAATTTATCCTCATCTTGTAGATTTTCTAGCTTAATGGTGTACAGGTAGTGCATTTAAAAATACCCCTTATGCCCTAGAGGAATACCTGACTCAGTCTTGATGTTGGGGAGAGAAAACTGGATTTTCCAGGAGTGGAGGCTGGACTAAGCAATATTGGGACTTTGGGACCTTGGGATCGCCTGCCCATGGGGGGATGGAGAGATGTGGAGAAGAAAGAATGACTTGATGTGGTGGGAAAGGGAAGGGACCTTGAATAAGGATATACAGGGATAGAAGATGTGACTCTTTATTCATAATAATAATAATAAATACCCCTTATAATATTGTGACTTTCTTCAGTCTCTATTATAATGCTTCCCTGATCGATTCTGATTTTGTTAATGTGGGTCCTTTCTTTCTTTCTTTTTTTTTTTTTTTGGATACAAAACATTTTTATTTATCAAACTCTGAATATACAGCAGGAAGAGAAAAGTCTTCTGTAAACCACCATCTGATTTCCAGAGTGGCTGTATAAGTTTGCATTTCCACCAGCAGTAGAAGAATGTTTCCTTCACTCCAAATCCTCTGTCGTCACTGTTTTTGATCTTAGCCATTCTGACAGGTCTAAGATGGTATCTCAGAGTTGCTTTGATTTGCATTTTCCTGATGGCTAAGGATGTTGAGCATTTTCTTTTTTTTCTTTTTTTTTCCTTCTTTATTTTGTATTTATCAAAAAAACAGTAAAAAGAATTTAAAAATGCCGAAGAGTTAACAATAACTATACAGAGGATAATAATCTTAAGCATGGCTTATCAAGGGTGGAAATGCAAATAAGATTACTGCACATATATTTTCTTTGTGTTCAGCTTTCCCTCTGAATTTTCTTTTCCATCCCTGTATATCCTTATTCAAGGTCTCTTCCCCCTCCCACCACATCTGATCATTTTTCTTCTCTGCAACTCCCCATTCCCTCCCTTGGCAGGGAGCAGACAGTCCTATGGTCACACTGTCCCAATAATGCTTGGATCAGTCTTCACTCCCGGCCAAATCCAGTTTTGTCCCCCCTCCCTCAAGAGTGAGTCAGGTGTTCCTATAGATGGACTGGGGTTTGAAGGGTCAGTCCAGGGTGTTTCTGATCCCAAGCTGTTCAGTGGTTGTGGTTTGCTGCTTGGGCATGTTTGGCTTTTTTTCTTGTTTGTTTGTTTAGAG